>CM033624.1:38224945-38328297 GCA_019453435.1 Rhinogobius similis
TGCCTAATGCTAAGTCCGTCACTGCAAACATCTTTAGGGGCCCACATGTTGAGAGAGTATATTGACCCAAAAAAACAAAAAAAATGTGGCTTTAATAGCATTTTTGTCTGTATTGGACCAGCTGAGATGTGAAATGGTTAAGTGCCATGTCCATCTGTGCATCTACACAGCACCGGAACTGTCCGAACTGTCTGATTCTGCTCTAACCAGTCGACCAACCCACCGACCCGAGGGCCCGGAGGTGAGCTGGAGACAGCTTTACATAAATGGGACCAATATCACAGCAGCGTCAGCCAATTACCGTTTTATGGGAATGATTTTTTTTTCTGCAGAACAGGGTGTCAATGTAAAACCCTGGATAAAAACAGCAATGGATGAGCAATTCATGACTGCTGTTTCTAACTTCCTCGAGCTGAATGACATGTCTTTCCGTGTGCAGAGTAAATTGAACGATGGTCAGATCACTTTATAAATGATTGTGTTTATATTTTGTTTGACATTTATTTATTTAGAGGAATAACCCCTTGAGATGAACCATCTCGTATTCAAGGGGGTCCTCGGAGTCAGATACAGCGGCAGTTAACTCAAATGCATTTGATTACACAAGACAAAACAAGGGATTTACAAGACATATAGACACACACACACACACACACACACGCACACACACACCCACACACGCACACACACATCCACACACACGCACACACACACACACACGCACGCACACACACACCCACACACACACACACACACACACACACACCCACACACACACACACACACACACACGCACACACGCACACACACACCCACGCACACATCCACACACACGCACACACACACACACACACCCACGCACACACACACGCACACACACACCCACGCACGCACACACACGCACGCACACACACACACACGCACACACACACAGCTCTCAGAGGTCAGCCTACCCCAGAAATGACAAATACACATTACTGAAAACAATCACAATAAGTAAGTTAGCAAACACATAATTAGCTGGAAGAGTATGATTCAGTAGCAATTGCAAACATGTTTGAAATGTTTTAAAACAGCATTTTTAAACATTGGGAAAGAGGTCAGGGAGCGAATGGAGACTGGGAGGAGGTTCCAGTCAGTCGGGGCTTTATATTGAAATGCATGTGCAATACTGTAACATATTAATACACTTTACCTCACCTTAGTCACTTACTGTATATAACAATACACTTAAGCCACTTTAGTTGCCATTTTACTGCAAATAAGAGTGTGCACTTTATACCTTATACTTTATATTGTATTTTTATTACCATGTTTATTTATCCTATTTTTATTGCATGCACCTATTTCTTTCATTCCTGTCCTAAACTGTGTGTTGCAACAGTGGAATTTCCCCATTGTGGGACAAATAAAGGATCTCTTATCTTATCTTATGTTTACCTATTTCTTTTTTGGTTCTTGGGGAATGAAAAAATAGATGATTGGTGTGGCGAAGATTGTGGGAGGAGCTAAAGGGAATTAAATATTGTTTTAAATATAAAGGATAGCTACAGTAAATGCATTTGAAGATAAATTGTAACCAGCGAGAGTCTCTTCTTGCTTGGAAGTGTAGACCAGGACAGGTTTTCATACATAACAGTGGTGTGTCCTGTAGGGGCAGCGAAGAGTGAATCAGCACAGAGAGAGGTTGGAGAGAAGAAGCTGTAGTATTTTGGTATACGATATCGGCATAATCAAGGATAGGAAGAAGTAACTGAGAAACTATTCTTTTCCTAACTGGAAAATTAAAGCCGTTAATTGATTGGTATAATGTTTTTAGAGAATAATTCAGCTTGTTTGCAATGTTGTGTACATGACTAGTAAAAGATAGATAGATATTTTCATCACAAAGGGTCCTTTTAACAAGAGTGTTTAAAGTTTCGTTGGCAAAGTTAGATTCTTCAAACACTCTGAGCTGTTTTGTGACTCTAGTGGATAAAGGTTTTGCAAAATAGGGAGAAAAAAAAAAATATGCAAGCTTCATGAAAAGTTGCAGAGTTAAAAAAAAAAAACGCCGGGAGAAAGATATCGGCGACAGTGGGAATCCCATTAAGTCCATGTTTTCATATTAAATCAAACTTCAAAGATCTCTTCAAATGAGGAGAACGTAGCCCACTGTGAAACCTCTTCTCACCTTTAGAGTCACGAACCTGCTTTCGCTTCATTACAGGCCCGTCGTGTCAAAGCCCAGTCCCAGTGCAAATCATATCAGACATCAGTGGTTCTCAGACTTTTTACCCTAAGTACCACCAACGATGAACTGGGTCAATAACAGGACTATTCAGGGCAAAATTAAGGTTAACCAGGTCTTAAGTAGAAATACATCAGTGCCACAGTAGGTTTAAACAGAAATGTACAAAGGAAAAGCAAAAAATGTGAATAAAATGTACTCTAAATGAAGGAAACATTATAATTACAGTGGTGGAACGTAACAAAGTACCAATGTAAAAGTACTGTACTTCAGTAAATTTTCATGTTATCTGTACATTTTACATTAGATACTTTTCACTTTAACTTACTTTAACTACATTTCAGAGCATGTATTTGTACTTTTTATTCCACTACATTTCTGAATGGGACTGGAAAGTAAAAATATATTTCTTAAGAGTTTAGCTCTGCTGAAAAGGCTGAGGGGTTTGTTTTTTAGCACATTTATGGCGACATATTGCCTGTTTTGTTTTTTTTCCTTGTTCCCTTTGAGCTCACAAAGCCTCTATAGAGAAAAATAACCTGGAAAGTTGCCTTTAATGACCAAAACTTAACAGAATAAATCAATCAGGATTACAATTTGATGCTTTAATAGTTGTCCAAATCAAAAAGGTTTTCTCTTTAAGTACATTTTTAAAGCAGTACTTTAATACTTTTACTTACGTAGGTTTTAAAATGTGCTACTTTTATTTTACTTGAGTGTCTGTATTTTACTTGAGTAACAAAATGGAGTACATCATCCGCCACTGCAATTGACAAAGTGTCCACGTACCATGAAGAAGCTTGCGTACCACCAGTGCTACACCTACCACGGTTTGAGAAACGCTTGGACAGAACGTTTTAAAAGACATATCCATCATGTGTAAAGTCAGATTAGTCCCAAATGCTACTTTCCATATGTTTTCCCGAGTGGCTGCTGGTGGCATTAAAGAAAACACAATGGTTGACGATGTCTGCTCTTACACTTCACTCTGGATTAAACAACGGTTGTGTCGCGGGTGCTGTAAAGCTTTGTTTTGCAGGCTAAACTCAAGTATTTTAATTTACCTTCAATTGTAACTACTAGGGCTGTAATACTTTAGTCGGTTGATGGTTTCTTAATCCTTCTTTGTCTCATCCGTGGAAACCTCACATAAGTTATTTATGTTCCAAAGTTGCTAAATGTGTAGGTGTCATGAAGAGAAGTAGTTATGTACTCAGTCAAAATGTGTTACTTTTACTGTATCAATCATTCATAATGTCATATCTTAATTATTGTCTAGAAGTTTGGGGAAGAGAGTGAGTGATGCCTTCAGCAGTGAGTGTGTAGATGAGGAGGGGTGAGTGTCTGGGCCTGTCCTTGTGTTGTTGTGTGTTGTACTGTTGTATGTTATATGTTGTATGTTATATGTTGTATGTTGTTTGATTTATAATATATGTTGTATGTTGCATATTGTATCTAGTATACAATACTATTGTTGTAATGATATGTTAGTGGAGTTGAGTGGGGGGTCGGATTTCTAAAAAGCGAAAGCTTCCACCATCCCCCCTTTCAAACCAGGCAATTATATGTGAATGATGTGAATTTGTGTTGTAAACTGCATGCAGATTTGAAATAAAACCACTAACAGTCTCGCGTACCCCCTAAGCTTTGTCTCACACTCAGAGTACCCCATAACTTGAGTTTCAGGCAAATAAATGGGTTTAGTTCTTGCATATTGTCAATTATTACTATTACATTTTAGTTTTAATTATATTTATGGACCAAGGTACTTCAAAAAGATGCTAAATTTACAACTAAAAGTACATTTCATCAACTTTTAAAACCTGAAACCATTCTAAGTACCCCCTGGTATTTTCTCATGTACCCCTAGTGGTCCCCGTACCCCTGGTTAGGAAACACTGTCTTAATCAACCAAGATTTTTTATAAGTGGACCTATTATTTTATTTGCATTCAACAAATTTATGTTGCAAAAACGTAAGATTTTGGAGTAAATCTGTGTCTCTAACATATAAAGACCCAGTTTACTGGTACGTTTCTGTATAAATTGTTATTTTTGCATGAACTCCTGTGCAGTTTTGGTCTTTTGAGCGTAGCTTGGGTCAGATACACGGCGATGCTTCATAGTTTTGATATATTTTTCGTGTTCGTTGTAAAAAGACCAAACGTTCTTTTACTCAGCCAGGAAGCAGCCACAAACAGACAACCCAGTCACCTTTTCTGGTCAGAAAGTGAATTTGACAAGTGCTCTGGAGTACTCTTGGACTCACATCTAACCGACAGAAAACACACTCACAATCCGGCCAAAAACGACATCGCGAGGAGGTGTTTCTTCAAATGTTCAAACTTCCACCCACGAGCTCCAGAGCCTGTTTAGCTACATACAGCACCTTAAGTTTAGTTGAGTTTATTAAGACCCCCATTAGCTCCTGAATACCAGATGCTATTCTTCCCTGGGTCTCCTCAAATTCATTACATATATATATTTTAGGTAACACTTTAGATTGAGGTTCATTAGTAAACTATTTATAATGCATTAATAAGCACTTGTTATGTGTTAACTAACTAACTAACTCTAAGCACTTACAAGGCATTTACAAGCATTTATTAGCGTGATAATTGAAAATAATGTAATATGCAGCTCATTGATGCTCTGCACATGTGGTTTATTCACTCAAACATGTTTTGGCTGATGGATTATAAACCTGTATACGTGCATAAACAAACTATTAGTGCTTATTAAGATCTTATAAATAGTTAACTAAGGAATCTTAATCTAAAGCGTTACCTATTTTTAGTGTACAATACAAACCCAATCCAATACCCACACTACAACAACTTGACATGAGAGCTCAAAGCAGAAAAACAACTTGCAACTTATTTGTTTTGCATGTAAACAATGTGGAGTGCACATTATACCAATCAAAGCCATTCAGCAGATACAGATAGAATCCCACTGTTACCTTTAAGGGGCTCATACATTCACTGGTGTAATGACATTTAAATCAGGTTATTGGGTCTGTTTTTATGTTGGCTTGCAAGCACTTTAATAAAATCATCCGTGAGCCACACTTTAGTTTGCCTTGATGTCAGTTGTGATTGTCCTCAAATGATTTTTGATGAGCTTGAGAGTTGAAAAGCTCCTTTCACAGACAGCACTGCTCACAGGAAGAGCAATGGCCACAGCACGGTCTGATAAGTTCATCAAATCCCTTCTGATGGTGCTCTATACCAGTGGTTCTCAAAGTGGGGGTCGGGACCCCTCGGGGCGCCGCGAGGGATGAACTGGGGGTCACGAGATGATTTCAAGATCTAATTTTATGTTTTATATTAAAAGCAGTATCTTTTTGTGAAATAAGGCCCAATAAGACTATAAACTATTCAAATAACCAGCATTAAACCTGATTTAACACAATGGGACACTTAAAACTATTACTACATTCATTTTCATTTCGCTTTGGGGTCCCGAGTTGGTTGCATGGCTATTATGGGGGTCCCGGCCAGAAAAGTTTGAGAACCACTGTTTAACCCTTATGACTTAAATGAGTTAAAGAAGAAAGTTGAGGTATGATATTTTTGGTTATTGTAGTTACAGGCTAGGATCAGAAGACTAGGAATCGGCTCACTAGAGGGAGGTGGGACAAAGTTTAAAACACAAAACACGGTAGACAGAGATATGGTGCAGGATGTGGATGTATTGAAAGAATAACAGGGAATATTTACAGTATTTACAATTATTTACAAAAGCAAGATTTGATAACAGTTCAGTTGAGGTAAAATGTCCGTAGTAGCCAGTGTGAGGTTATTTTATTTTGTGAATGAGTAGAATGTCCAGCGAGATTTGTGTATTGCAGATTGTGTGGTATGGGTGAGCAGGCTACTTTGCCTCCTACCGCACTGTAGGAGGTTTTAAGGTTGCAGCTCTCAGGCTCGGGCAGCTCGCCATCCAATGAGAATAGAACCAGTTGATCTGGATCAATCCACCCAGTAGGAGTAAGGGTGGGAGTAGTAGTAGTAGTAGTAGTAGTAGGAGTAGGGTAGGGTAGGAGTAGGAGTAGGCCAGTCCCTCTTTTGTTTCATATATTCAGCCCGTGGCGGGATTATCACCACGGAAGGCACAACTGTCTCGGTCTCGCACCACACACACTGAATGACTGGCGTAGCGCCATCTTAACAGCAACGTTGGCGCTGCGGAAGTCTCGCCCGAGCGCTACGAAATCACGCGATAGTTCAGACTTTAGGACCGCGTCGCAATAAAAAGGAAGAGAGGTGCGGATGGCAAAAATAACCCGGGTTACACCCTCCCCCCTTTAGTTCATGCACGTCCCGTTGCATGGCAACTATAGTCGTGGTCTATCGACGCGCAGGAACATGACTGAGAGCCTCTGTATACGTTAGCGAGACTGTGAAACAAGTTTTGGGCGACTGAAATGGCGGATTGCCCAACCCAGAATGCGTGGGCGACTGGGTGACTGGCGTTCAGCGGCGGAGAGAGCTGTTTCGGGTTCCCGTCTCAACTGAGTTTAGGCGCTCTCGGGTGAAGTAGGACCAAAGGATGGCTCAGATAACGGTGGGATCTTCAGCCTCAGGTTCGGTGAGTCTTCAGTAGGTAGATTGGTAGGTATTTCTTCCTCCACAGGTTCAGGTAAGTGCTGTTCATTTTCTTCTCCCTCTGGAACCTCCTCCTCTTCAACCAGGGATGTCGGCGGATCGGAGATGGAGCGTTCTTCAGGGTCTGTACTTTGAGCAGGTGGTTGGAGGTCAGGATGTTCCGGATCACTGGAAGCTGGTGGTGATGCAGGCTCCACAGTGTCAATGGTCTCTGGCTCTCTCACTCTCTCCACGGTAAACTTGGCTGGGAACTGGATGGGACTTGCTGGGATGACTGGATCAGCATCCTCTTCCTCCAGGACATCAGCTTCGTCAGGGTGGTCATGTGTCTGGCCCCGAGTCCTTGGCCTTTGAACAGGTGTTGTAGTGGGAAGGTCTTCGATGGAACTGGCTGGCAGGAACCCACAAGGAAGTAACAGGTCACGGTGTAATGTGCGGCGTGGACCTTCTTGGTTCTCGGGTTGCACGGTGTAGACTGGCAAATTCCCTGCACGCTTGATGACCGTGTAGACTCCTTGCTCCCACTTGTCCTCCAGTTTATGCTTCCCACGCAGGCGGACTTTGCGGACCAGGACTCGATCGCCAATATCCAAACTGGATGGTGTTACTCTTCGGTCGAATCGGTTCTTGTTTTTGGCTGCCGATTTGAGGGCACTCTCTGAGGCAAGCTTGTAGCTCTCCTCAAGGCGAGACCGAAGGTTCTTGACATAGTCTGCGTGAGAGATCGATGGCTTTTCTTTGACGGGTAGACCGAAGGCAAGGTCGACAGGGAGACGAGGGCAGCGACCGAAGAGAAGCTCATAGGGTGTGAAACCTGTGACTTAGTTCTTCATTACAGTTATGCATGCACCAAGGGTTTGGCGTACTGCCTCCACTGTGACTTTTGTTTGTTCTCCAAAGTACCAAGCATACTGAGTAAGGTGCGGTTGAAGCGCTCAACCGGATTTCCCCGTGGGTGGTACGGAGTGGTTCTGCTCTTTCTTATACCGGCGACCTCACACAGCTCCTTGATAAGCTTGGACTCGAAGTCTGGGCCTTGGTCTGAGTGAATGCGCTCTGGTATTCCATAGTGTACCATGAAGTCATTCCAGAGGCATTTAGCCACTGTTTTGGCTTTCTGGTTGGCGGTGGGAATAGCAACTGCAAACTTTGTGAAATGGTCAGTGAGAACTAAAATGTCTTTGGTATTGCTACTGTCAGGTTCGAGAGTGAGGAAGTCCATACAGAGAAGTTCAAGTGGGCGACTGGTCTTGATGTTAACTAATGGAGCTGCCCTCTCCACTAGTGCCTTGCGCCTCACACATCTGCCACAGGTCTTGATAGTGTGTTCCACATCGGCTGCCATCTTGGGCCAGAAGAAGCGCTGGCGAACCAAGTCGAGCGTCCGTTCAATGCCCATGTGCCCCATGTCATGGTGCAGGCTCTTCAGAACAGTGGGACGCAGGTCCGGTGGCAGGACTAACTGAAGAAGAAGTTTGTCCTCATCCTGTCTCCTCCGGTAGAGAACTCCGTTTTCCAGCTCCAGCCTATTCCACTCCCGCAGCAGCAATGGAAGTTCGGGCAGTTCTTCACGAGCTGTGGGTGGAATTTTCTCGCCGGTTTCAAGCTGGTGAATGACCTCGCGAATGGCAGGGTCAGCTCTTTGTTGGTCTTGGAGATCTGTGTGAGACAGGGATGGTATCACTGGCAAGCCATGGAACTCTTCTTCAGTGAAGCTGTCAGGGATGGTGTCGACAGTGGCAGATAGAGACTCGACCAGGGTTACAGTAGCTTGACTTGGATCGGTTTGTTGGTGTGTTCTCACAAGACAGCTCTGGCAGATGGCATCCACAATCTCAGGGGAGACCTCTTCTGCTTCACCAGGTTCACATAGCTGCTTCTTGAGGCGGTGAACAAGTTCCCACTCCTGACAGGAATGGTCTTCAGCAGTGTCTCCATGTGAGCGTCTTGACAAGCCATCTGCATCTTGATTTTGTCGACCAGCTCGATATTGCAGTTTGAAGGAGTATGTTGAGAGCGCTGCCAACCAACGGTGACTCGTGGCATCCAGTTTTGCTGAGGTGAGGACATAAGTGAGGGGGTTATTGTCGGTGATGACTGTGAAAGTGGCTCCATAAAGGTAATCGTGGAACTTCTCCACAACGCTCCACTTGAGGGCCAGAAATTCCAGCTTATGGGCCGGGTACCTCGTCTCACTAAGTGACAGTCCTCGACTGGCGTAAGCGATTACGCGCAGCTTGCCCTCCTGCTCTTGGTATAAGACAGCGCCCAACCCGGTGGTGCTTGCATCCGTATGTAGTATGTGCGGAGCTTTGGGTCAGCAAAACCAAGAACAGGAGCAGAGGTCAACTTGGAGATGACCATTTCGAAGGCAATCTGCTGGTCACTGGTCCACTTCTCACCGAAGGTCTGCTTTGGATCCAGGTATTTCCCGGCGGGATTCTTCACCTTAGTGGAGCGGCGGACCGGGCGTAGCCCGCGGGTCAATTCATTCAGCGGTCTCACAATGGCAGCGTAGTTCTTGATGAATCTGCGGTAGTATCCCGCGAAGCCCAGAAAGAGCGCTAACTCCTTTAGGTTGGGCGGGGACTGGCCAGGATTTCAAAGATTCTATCTTTTTCTGGGTCGGTGGCAACTCCTTTTTCAGACACGGCGTGTCCCAGGTAGCGAACAGAGGACTGAAAGAACTTGCACTTGTCTGGTGATAGCTTGAGTCCAAATTCTTTCAGGCGTGACAGCACACGCAGCAAGCGGTCCTCATGTTCTTCCAGAGTTGCAGAAAACACGATGATGTCATCCAGGAAGGCAGTACTTGCTTCAGATGTAAATCAGCCATGCATCGCTCCATTAACCGCTGGAAGGTACTAGGGGCATTTGTGACTCCCTGTGGCATCCTGTTCCACTCCCAGAACCCGAGCGGCGTGACAAAAGCCGTTTTAGCCTTGTCCTCTTCGGCCATCTCTATCTGGTAGTACCCAGATTTCAGGTCGAGAACGGAGAACCACTTCGATCCAGTCAATGCCGAGAAGGACTCTTCGAGGTTGGGGAGAGCGTATGCATCTTTTACAGTCTGGAGGTTGAGTTTTCTGTAATCGATGCACAGCCTGACTTCACCATTGCGTTTCCTGACCACCACGATCGGGGAGGAGAATGGCGACTCCGACTCCCTTATTACTCCAGCTTCAAGCAGGTCCCGTAGATGTTTTCGGACAGCCTCCAGATCTTGGGGATGGATTGGCCTTGCTCTGTGCTTGAAGGGGTCTGGTCGGGAGTTTTATGTGATGTCTCACCCGGTCGGTGCAGCCAAAATCCATTTCATGTTGGGAGAAAACTTCGGGCATGGTGTTGAGCTTGGCTGTCAGGCGCTCTTTCCATTCGGGTGGAACGGGTGAGTCTCCGAAGTTAAACTCCAGGGTGGTCTTGTGGTCAGGATTTGAGGTGGTGACTTGCTGGGACAGGATGGTGGGTGATGCTCCGAGGTCAGCAATGATGGTTAGAGGTGGTATGTACACATCTTGCTCTGACTCGTTCTTCATGATGACCTGGTACCTTGTATGGTGAATGGTGTGGAAGTGTGATGAGGCAGCTCTGGACACATAGGCCTCAGGTAAGCGTTGTGGCAGGCTGGGTGCTCAATGATGGCCCACTGGTCTGCAGAGGAAGTGTTGACTCTGGCAGAACCCTCCAGGACGATGGTCTGGCCGGCCGGGATGAGGACTGGGGTTTGGCTCAACAGCCGCACTGATCCTGCGCTGCCCACATGGTTCTGCTGGTGCCTCAGCTGTAGAAGCTTCAGGACTGCTCGATACCCCTGGGCACTGGGCTGAAAGGTGGAATGACAGCTGCCGTGATGTTCTTCATATAGGGGTTCGAGGGTGTTCATTCCGATAAGCACCAGCGATGGGCACTCAGGATTGGCGTCTGGAACGACAAGGGCGAGGGTTGGCACTTCGAACTCTGCTCCCAGGAAGTCCTTTGGGAACGTGACTGCCAACTCCACATATCCCAGATATGGCACCAACTGACCAGCTGCACCCTCCACCTGGAGCAAGTTGTTCAGTGGCTTCACAGGTGAAATTAGTCGCTCAGATGTCTGTTGTAAAAGGGCAGGATGAGTGGAGTCACCTGCGAGCCGGTGTCTAGGAGGCAGTTGCAGGGGTGTCCAGCAATCTCCACAACAGCGGAACATTTTGACCCAATGAGTCCTTTGGGTAATCTTGTTGTGTTCTTCTCAGTTTTTGACATCTCCGCACAATTCACAGTCTTATTTGAGTTCATGGGACAGGTTTGGCCCCTTCTGGTCCCCGTTTGTCCCACAACAGGAACCTTATCTAGTTTAAATGGTTGTATGTGGACGTGGCTTGTTGATTTTGTGCGAATTGTCTCTTTTTGCGAGCGACAAGAGCGGAGTTAGGTTGATTTTGGCACTGTGGACGAATGTGACCGTCTTCACCACACCTAAAGCAGTACCCAGGTTTACGTTGGGTAGGTGTGGGCTGTCGTGGTGGCTTTGCTGTGGCTGTTCTTTGAGCTGGCTGCAGGTTGTAGTGTGTCTTGGGGCGTGAGGAAGTCTGGGGCTGGCTGTTGTTGGCTGTTAGCTTGGCTAGTTGACGCTGCACCTCTGCCAGTTGCTCTGCTAGTTGCTGAGTGATGTTGGTTAAGGCAGCGACTGCCCCTCCTTCTTCACTGTCTGTGTCAACTTGGGCAAACTGCACGTGGGTGGTTGCTTTCTGTCTGACGGATCCGAGATGTTGTTTCATCCTGAGGGCTTTGGCTGCCTCCCGGTCCTCTTCGGTCCGCAGAAGAAGCAGTAGTTCGGCGAAAGCTGGTGGGTTCAACTTTCGTTGCTTTAGTTGTAACTCAGCAATCAAGCTATTGTCCCAGCACCCACGGCAGAACTGATTTATTAGATGCCGGTTGACGTCAGATTCCAAGACTCCACCTCTCTTCACTGCTGCGTTCAATGCCACTTGAAGCCGTTGGAGATATGATGATGGCTTCTCTCCACTATCTTGAAAAGTGTCCATGAATTTTGCAAAAAGCTCATCTCCATCTTGGACAGTGCCATAAGCAGATTCTAGAATGTCCATGTAAACAGGCGGAAGTGTGTCGGCACTCAGGTGTTTTACTACGTCTGCAGCTGGTGGCAAGAGGCTGTCCACAATCCTCCGGGAACGCTGGAGGTCGGAGACTGACGGGTCCCTCAGCAGTAAATCCACTCCTGAACGCCAGGTCTCATAATCTGCCTCATGTGCCGGTCTAGGCAGGCGTCCGGAAAACACCTTGAGTCTCTGTTGATGGGAGGTTGTTTGATCATTTTTTACGATGTGCTCCACCACGTAGCGCTGGATTTCAGGTGGGTTGACATCCAGGTTGGTGATGGGCGCTCTCCGTCTTGGCGGTGATGTGAAGTGTGGTGGAAGGTTGGGTCTTGGAGCTGTAGGATCTGGGGCAGTGGCGGCTGGTGGTGGAGTAGCCTGTGGCTTCACCGATGACTCTGGGGGCGGTGCTTGGGCCTCAGCGTCTGCAGGTTGGATCTCCTCTGGAGTCGCAGGGTGGAGCTTGGCGACGGACCGTCCAATCTGAGCCATCATGGACTTGAGTACTTCTGCAAAGTCCACACCAGACAACTTGGCAACATTTTGCAGCTCTGTTAGGTATGAAAGCGTTTTATTTTTTGTAACGTATTCAGCATAAGCAGTAGACAGTTCTGAAATAAAATATGTTTCTGTTTTATCTGAAGATTTTAACGTGTACGGTAGAGTCGGACGTAGTTCAGCTACTGACGCACCGCTGCTAAACTCAATAACTAGCGACCCGTCAAATTCAGAATTAGAAGCAGATATGATTTCTGTTCTATCAATTTTCCCGTACCGTTTCAAAAATTCAGCAACTTCTTCCACACCTACTGTTTCAGTGTCTGATATGCCTTCAACCAGTACAGCATTTGGTATTTTGATTCCAAGTTGTTGAAACACATCCATATCAATTGTTGAAATATTACAAAATGAAAATGATCAAAATGTGAATTAAACAAAGCCCAAATCCCTCCTGGCTATAGCTCAGCCACTTCTTTTCCTTTAACCCTTATGACTTAAATGAGTTAAAGAAGAAAGTTGAGGTATGATATTTTTGGTTATTGTAGTTACAGGCTAGGATCAGAAGACTAGGAATCGGCTCACTAGAGGGAGGTGGGACAAAGTTTAAAACACAAAACACGGTAGACAGAGATATGGTGCAGGATGTGGATGTATTGAAAGAATAACAGGGAATATTTACAGTATTTACAATTATTTACAAAAGCAAGATTTGATAACAGTTCAGTTGAGGTAAAATGTCCGTAGTAGCCAGTGTGAGGTTATTTTATTTTGTGAATGAGTAGAATGTCCAGCGAGATTTGTGTATTGCAGATTGTGTGGTATGGGTGAGCAGGCTACTTTGCCTCCTACCGCACTGTAGGAGGTTTTAAGGTTGCAGCTCTCCGGGCTCGGGCAGCTCGCCATCCAATGAGGAATAGAACCAGTTGATCTGGATCAATCCACCCGAAGTAGGAGTAAGGGTGGGAGTAGTAGTAGTAGTAGTAGGAGTAGGAGTAGGAGTAGGAGTAGGCCAGTCCCTCTTTTGTTTCATATATTCAGCCCGTAGCCGGATTATCACCACGGAAGGCACAACTGTAGCTGCTCGGTCTCAGGCGGCACCCACGCGCACACACACACTGAATGACTGGCGCGCGCCATCTTAACAAACGCGTTGACGCTGCGGAAGTCTCGCCCGAGCGCTACGAAATCACGCGATAGTTCAGACTTAAGGACCGCGTCGCAATGAAAAAGGCAGAGAGGTGCGGATGGCAAAAATAACCCGGGTTACAACTGCTCTATACGACATAAAGCAATGGGGCCTCATGGCTCCATTTCCACGGCAAAAGAGAACAGTCAACAAGACAAAAGTTGTAGAGATTAATAAAAATGTGGGGCAGGCGATCGGTTCAATTGGTTCATCAAATGTTCATTTCATGGAGCACGGCTTTATCTCTGAAAATGAAAGACATACATTACATAAGATTCACAAACAAAACATATTACTTCATATATAAATTATTACTAGGACTAGGCGATATGGTGATAAAAATCGAATCGTGAGCTCGTCCCTGTGACAATCTGCTATTTTTGTGAAAGTGTCATATCGTGATTCACAGTTTCTCTCTTTAATGCAGCTGTCTGTTCAAACACATTTTTTCTCCTGTTGTTTAGCCTCTGTAGTATCTTAGCAAATGACTTTATTTACCTCTTATAGACAAAGGCTGCACAATTCAACGAAATCGACACAAAAAGCAAAAAAAAAGCGCGCTCAAAAGCGACCAAAACGCGCCTGCAAACAAGAAACACAACTCAAGAGCGACAAAAACATGAAAAAAACATGACAAAAAACAACATAGACTCATTTAAATATAACTAACAGAAATGAACATGACAAAAACTAAAAAGCAACAAAACAGAATCCTATTATTCAAACCTAAATCACAAATCTAATCTTAATCGCACTGGTCAGAAAAATCACAATTAGACACTTTTTCTAAATTATGCAGCTCTGTTAAAGGCAACAGAAAAAAACAAAAGTCAACATTAATTGTGATAAAATCAAAATCATGATCTGGCCCCAAGGAAATAGTGATAATCATTTTTTGTCATATCGCCCAGCTCTAATATTACTTGCAGGTAGAGTTTAGGCTTCGTGGAATGTGGGCATGTGGCAATGTTTTTAATGCACTGTAAAGCACTTTCTGTTACGTTTTTATGTATGAAAAGCGCTTTATAAATACAATTTGATTTGATTTGATTTAGTAGGACTAGAAATGCTATGATATAAAGACAACTTACACATTTTAAAAAAAAAATCATATATTTTTATTGGCACATAATAACCAAAGTCCTAGGTTATTGGAGTGTGTAACATCCTGCCTTTAGCTTGTTCATAGCAAGAAACAGAGGAAAACAAAGGAGTGGCGTGTCTTTTATGACCGCTGACTGTCCTTGGTGGCAGATGTTGGAGGATGGAGTCAGGATGGAAGATGCACTACATTTATCCACTTTCAAGGTGAAGGTTTCAGGAATGTGAGAATTCCTGACACTCATAATGTATATGACTATGAAACATTTTTCTCCATGGTGTCACATGAATGGTGTCGTATGAATGTACACACTGATTACTCCACTTATGTAAATTATTTGTGTCACAACAGCTGCCCACTTGAGCACGTCCTGTCCATGCAGAAAAGAAAGCAAGAAGAAAGAAGAAGAAGAAAGAAAGAAATGCTCTTGGTGTGAGCGCACTGTCACTGCATCACAGAGCTTTCTGATTGGCCATTAGGTGCATCATAAAGCTTTCTGATTGGATGTCAGGTGCATGTGGCTGCATGTAACATTGATTTAAAGCTTGAATTTACACCAGTCTTAAAAGTACCCGCGCCCTCAGGACTTGAAAGGTCTTGTGTCTTGGTCGGGGGGGGTTGAGTTACTGTCTCTGTTGTTTACATAAAACCCATTTGCTGTGGACGTCGGTGACAGAGCTTATATAGACCTCTGTGTAATTGAGCTGTTAGAGCTGCGAGCTTTACCTTGTCTCATTAAGGACAATGTCTACTATTATAAAGCAAATGATTACCAAGCCCCTTCTCTTACAGTGGCCCACATTTAAACAGTGGCTACAGTCAGTGAGTGATTATACTGGATTTAAAAAACTGTGTAGACATAAGAGTTATTGTGCACTATATGGGTGAGGAGACAGAGAACAGGGTTGCTGGTTTAACTGGTTTTAAATAGCTGCGTTTGGACTGGGTTGGAGCATGTCTCCACTGTCATAAGTGAACTATTCAGTCTATTTGAGTGTTCCAAAAGGGGCCATGAGAAGTCCAGCCTCCAAAGCCGTCTGGCTCACTTTCGGCTCATGGAAGCCAGTCAGTTTTTGCATTTCCCACCTGTGTGCAGCATACAATGCAATAAGTTTATCTTAAGAAAGCTACCTCAAGTGTTGCGCTCACTCTGATGTGACGGCGTATGTAGCATATCTGTCGCCCGAAGTTCTCACTGAATCATTTGTTACTAGTTGTATAAAACCAAAAGAAATAACTGCTGTATAACTGTATAAGACATATTGTAGTATCTTACGCAAAATAAAGACATGTTTTACCAGTGTGAGTGATAATAATACTTTTTATTTCTTTTTTTTTCTTTTCTTTTTTACAAAGAAATATAAGCTTGCATCTTTTCACTGACTCACACACATAATGATTTCTCACCTGTCTTGATCCTGTGATAAGTTGCTGTATTTCCAGTGACAATGACTATATTTGTTGAGCCAACAGACTTAGCTAGCACATATTAGCAACAGTTGTTTTCTTTCAAGATTAAAAATATTATATTTCCAGTGCAGAATATAAAGAATAAATGCAGTGTAGAAGCGCAGTGAAGTGAAATAAATGCAGGAAAAGTGGATCATGAAGCGGAAGCTTGCTTTGCTCTACCTTTAGCCACATCTCACAGTTCGCAAACTGAAAAAAAGTATAATTCAGGTACGAATTATACGACGTCAGCTGCTCCAGTAGCAGACCTCTGTGAGCCTGGACCCCAGCATAGAAATGTAGTGTTCCACCCGGTCTGAGGGTGTTTATACTATGGGATCTGTCTCCTCCACTGACTCTCAAACTCAAGCTGAGATGTGTTGTCTGGTTTGTTTATTTCAGTGACAAATGAGAAAAAGACAACCTCATTTGTCATCTAATCTGAAACTTAGATATTGCAGTTCACAATGAAAATGGAAAATGGATTCTCTTACTTTCTAAATACCCCAAGATTGTCCTAGTCCTCTTTGACCCAAGTAATTCAACTCACACTTCACTGGCGGCAATAGTAACAAGATAAAAATAAATCCATAAAATAGGTCTTTGTTTTCTCACTTTATACAATGGAGCTAATCCAACTAGATAATATAACTTGCAGTAAGTAAAAATGTTATTTAAGTCCACGGCTGCTAAACATGAATACAAACCAGATAGAGATATAATCATTATATTTCTGCATTTGTACAGCACTTTAAAGTCCCATTTGCACAAGATCTTTAGAGAAGCAGACAGTAGTTTGACCTGTGAAGGCCTTGAATGTTCCCAAGCCACGTTCTTCTGTTCAGACGAGACAGCTCTTTCGAAAGTGCTCGGCGTGGCAAGGTTCAGTTCGTGTTAACTGATGTTTAAATTCCGCAGAGGTCACATAGGCCTGGTTTACAACACTTAAAACTGTTAAAATTCTTAGTCACAAACATCCGCGTGAGAAATGGCCTTAATAACAGAATAATTAATTCTTTAGGAGAGGGACCAGGTCAATGACGAAAGATTAATGTATTGGAAATATGTGTGATTACATTCTTACAGTTATTCAGTTAAAAGTGCAAGCATTGTGTGCCATTGTGCCAGTTCCAATGACTTCAGCTTCATTTATACTTCCAACCGTTTCTAATGTCAAGCCTGATAAATAACCACCAGGGGGAGCTGAAAGTCAGTTAGAGAATTGACCAAAACGAAAGAAAAAGAGCAACGAGAAAAACAAACATGGAGGCGCTCAGAAGTTTTCAGATCACGTTTGTTGGAAAAGTGACATGAAAACTAGGTGAGAAAAGATTTTTTTTATTCACTTCCTTAAAAGTTGTGCTGTGTTCACTGCTGCCCCCAGAGATCAGCACATGTACAACGCTGCCCCCAGTAGTCAGCTCCATTACTACGCGTCCATAAGCTGTGAGCAGACGAATCACATTGCACTGGATTTGCATCAACACTGCAAATCCATATGCGCCTCGAACGTAGAGCTTAAATGAGCTGAAATCGCAGTTTAAGTAATTGTGGATCATTTCAGTGTCTTTGTCAGTTTGTCTCGCATTGACTGTTTTGGGGAGATTTAAAATGTAATAACTTATCACGTGTACATTTTATGATCTTGTTTTTGGGAAATGGCCATATCATGGCGTAAATATTTGTCTAGCCTTGCATTATAAACATTCAAGGTACAGAAAGAACCAGAAATCTTCTTCAGACTGCCACGTACCCAGTATTATGAACTTGACTGTTGTATCGTGACGTAAATGGAATGGTATATAACTTTACTCAATGGAAACATGAATTTAGACTCTCCTGTATTGCGTCCAGACCCCTCTGCATGTATGTGTACTCCTGAGTCTCAATCAAACCTAAAAGAACTAATCGGCGCCAGTGTCATCCACATAGTTCTTAATCTTTTCACTTGAACGACCACTTAAAGCACACATATTAAGCATAATTTATGTTATTGAGGCCTTTAAACAGACTCTTTTGGCATCTTATGACTTCATAACAGTCTGGCATTTCCCACGTCAGGAATGGAGTTGGCTGATGCAACTGTCCCAGATCATTTCCTATCCTTGAACATCCTTCTTGGCAAGAAAAAGCTAAAAAAAAAAAAAACTGTGGGAAATGTTGAAACCTTGAGGAGAACCACAGTGAAGGAGAGATTCTACTCCCACGGACGGACAGACTGCAGAGGGACCAGGACTGACACATTTAACTGAGACTTGGACCAGGACCACTCAAGAGGAAGGAAGGTGGCTCATCTAGAGTAGAGAGAGTTCCTTCAGGCAGATGAGGAACAATTCATCTAGGGTAGAGAGAGTTCCACTAGGGCAGATGAGGAACAGTTCATCTAAGGTAGAGAGAGTCCCACTAGGCAGATGAGGAACAGTTCATCTAGGGTAGAGAGAGTTCCTCCAGGTAGATGATGAACAGTTCATCTAGGGTAGAGAGAGTTCCACTAGGCAAATGAGGAACAGTTCATCTAAGGTAGAGAGAGTTCCACTAGGCAGATGAGGAACAGTTCATCTAAGGCAGTGATTCTTAACCATAGGGCCGGGGCCCAAAGTAGGGCCGCGAGCAACTCCTTGAGGGCCGCACGATCACTAAAATATAATACATTTAATATGAGATTGGGCCTCGAGTTAAGAACCCCTGATCTAAGGTAAAGAGAGTTCCACAAGGCAGATGAGGAACAAGGAAAAAATGCTCAGAACGAGTTTGACAATAATTTATGGACTTAAAAAATGCAACAGGAGAGCTCCAGATCTAACAATGACATCACAAACAGGAAAAAAACAAGTTCTTTTCTGAGGCTTAGGCCCTGTTTACGCGGCTATGAGTTTTCACTAATCCGTGATATTTTGGTATGAGCTTGGCCTCCCTTTAACACCCAAGTGTTCATTGAATCCATGTTCACTCTTCGCTGGAAAAAATGGTTTTCTCACGAAGAAAGCAGTGTGGAGCCCAAATCTGTGCTGTGATCTGCACCTAACCCACGATCGCAAAATATAGAACTATTTTTGACCCCATACATTTAAACCTGTACGAGAAACTGTCTGAAATCATACACAATTACTTACTTTTACTTTAGAGTTCACATGAAACGCCCTAGAAAAGCAGATGGTCTAAAAGTTTTCTTCAAGAGGTAAACAAGATGTGCCTTTTGCTGGACAAATAAATGTACTTTTCTCACTTTAAAATAGTTTCCTTCACACCTCGTAGTTTTCGTCTAAATGCAGATCGAATCAGGCGTGAATAATGAGTTTTCTTGACACCGTTGACGTCTAAACAAGGCCTTAGATGGGAGAAGACTTACTAAACAGGATTCATCAAATTAGCACATATTGTAATATGGATAGAAGCTTAGGAAAGTCAAATAGGGATAATGTGTCAAAGCCAAACTGCAGAGTTGGTTACTTGTACCACCGTTGTCTAATTTGTTTTTTGCTGTAAAAGAAGTGTTACTCAGACTCTAAAGACGCAGTCAGCTGTGGACCTTGACTGATGCAAAACGGACACGTCAAGAAAGAAGCTACCGACCCCAATTTTTCTGTCAAGACGAGAGTAACACTTTTGAAACCATGAAACAAAAAAAAGATATGTTTTCAGTGTGGGCTTAGTTAGCTTTGAGTCATAGTTCTTTATGTGATTCTTTCAGAAGAAGTGACATTTGAGGTTGGTGTTTGTGTTCTCAGTTGCTTCAAAAGATTACAGTTTACAGGCAGCAGCAAAAGTGAAGGGCCCCGGGCTTCTGTGGAGAGGGTGAAGGGGCCCATGAGAGTGCACTAAGAGGAGAGGGGACAAGGGAAGTGTGCTGCAGACCTGTGACAAAATACACTGAGATCAAGGCTGTGTTTAAGGGATTCAGGGAAAGAAGGAAATAAAAGTACTCTAAGACATGTATGTAATGTAAGACATACTTGTCTTACATTCATTTATTAAATTTTTCAAAGGTGTTATCTCTTCCTGTGTTACATATGTATGTATGTATATATAGATGGAAGGACGGACGGACAGACAGATATAAAAGATAGAATCATGGCAGGGCCGATTTTGCGCTGCTTCCCTAAATGATGTGATTTGAAATTACCATAAACTCTCCCACAAACCTACAGTAGAGCAGTGTTTGTGTAGTGCTCTTCACGCTCCAGCAGGGGTGTAATGTGAATGGAGAGGAGGGCCACAGACAACATGACAATGAAGTGAATAGTTTTGATGGACCACCACACTTTAAATAAGTCTTGTAACATTCATTTTAGATCTGTATAACATCAAAATGTTTATTTAAATCGTGATAGCATTTTGTTTAATACACAGTAAAGTACTACTTTTTCTTTGGGCCTGAGGGCCAACAGAAATGGGTGTGTGGGCCGCATTTGCGCCCAAGGCCATAGTTTGGACACCCCTGATCTAAAGTGTTAAATAAAGCTTTCTTTGTGTTCTTTGGGCACCAGGTCAGACAAAAGTAAATAATGGCCATTGTTGGATATTTAAGACCAATAACCGACACGCTGTAAAGTGCAAAGACCTGCCCCATATATTGGTCTATCTCTATCTATCTATCTATTTATTTTTTTTTTTTTTTTTTTCTTTTTTGGTTGTTTTTATTTCAAACATGCAAACATAATTCACAAGTCATGCCACAAATAACGTCACAGAGAGAGCACAGGTCAAAAAATAAATAGATAAATAAAAGAGGCTGTGCACAGGCTACAGAGCTATGTTCATGTTCAAAAGGGAGTGAAAAGAAGTACATCTTATCTAATCCCACCCCCTTTCCTAATTATAATTTGAAGTGTTCAGTTTCCTGTTATTTGTCAATACTGTAGTTAATGCACCAACTTAATACTACCATACTATTACTATACTATAATACTACCATACTATTTCCTCGTCATTAACGTTCTTGGAGTTGTATTTTGTTTCATTCATGTATGTTTGAGTAACCTGGCATTTGAGGCTTGAGAATTGAGACATTTTCTGTTTCGAATATGGCCCCATATGTGAAAGACTGGAATTACTTTAGAGACATATGTTTAAAGGGCAAATATTGTGCAAAATTTACTTTTTTGAGCATTTAAGCAGGTTCTAACATTGATCCATCATTAAAAACATACCTGGACTTGCATTTAGCCTCATTCACGCAAGTTTGATGATTGATCGTGCTTGGAAAGTCCTCTCACCTCCGACCATCAAAAACACTGCTCTGAATTTCCTCGATGTGTGCCGTTTTCTTGATGTTTGACGTGGCTCTTCTGCTCTGTCTTAAGTCCATTAAACATCGTCACAATCGTTCTGAGCATTTCTGCCGTCAAATCACGTCAAATCTGCCGTCAAATCACGATCATTACAACTGCGTGACTGCTCAACAAGACGGACCGCGGCTAGCATATGTTAAAAGGTGGAATGGAGGATTTCGGGCAACAAATCAGAATCTCATTTCCTCGTGGGTAGCACAAATGACTGGTCTGCTCAAGTGTCAATCATTCTCTGCGTGCTAGTGCACGCCCGCAGGCTCGTCCAGGGGAAACGCTCGCTCCCTTGGCCGCGCATGCGTGGTTGATATGCTAGTGTGTTTATGTAGCAGGAGGTTAGCGGCGAGTTCCGTCATTGTAGGTCTAAACTTTCATCCGCGAAGTACCGAAATGGCTGAGGGACGAAAGAGAAAGACTGTTTTCGAACTTTCACAGAAGAGACGAAAGTCTGCAGAGGAAAGAAACAAAACGCGTGTTATTCTGGGGGAATCGTTTACGCGCTGACGAGCATTGAAAGCGCAAAACAGGCTGATGCCTCCGTTGCAGAGTTTCTGCTGGACAGGTAACTGTTTATCTGACTCTTTTTTTAGCTTATTGTATGTGGAGTGTATTATTAAATCTTCTTCGCGGAGGTTGTCGTGAGAAAGCGTCTTGTAAACAAATGCGCATGGGGCAGCGCTGCTGGGCGTGCTCGTTCACGAGGTTTGGTAGGCGTTCAGTCAGGAGAAACGGGGAGGGAGAGAGGGGGAACCTGCGCATGCGCTTTTTCAAAAAAAGGACTAACAGTCACAGATTTTCAAATCGGAGAGAAATCCTCCATTCAACCTTTAAGGCAACACTCCCACACAAAATACAACCCAGTCAGTAATCTATTTACAACAGATTCATCTAATAAAATCATAATTAAACATGAAATAGCCTATTCCAAATCTCAATTAAATTTTTAGTTGGAAGTGGGGACGACATGTTTACAGGATAAGTGGTCCGTCATCTGAAAAAAATGGAGAAACACCGGTCCAGTTAACTTCATACGCCAAAGAATGTTGATGACATCCCTCGAAAACTATCAATAATACATAAACCACCTGCCTGAATTCATCCACCTCTCCTCTGCACATTTTCCACATAACACGATAAAACGCTTTAAGCTATGAATAACACATTTGCTTTCTTTCGTACCTCGGGCAAAGTAATACAAGATGGCTTCCCCGCGCAGGTCTGAAGCATATTTTACGACGCAGAGGGCGCTGGAAGAGACAGGGTGGATACCTAGCAAACAGCAGCGGCGGTCAGGATCATTTGCGTGGCTCGTGGACTGGAGCTGGCTGAAGGCTGGAGCGAGCGCCGGGCCTTTGTGTGTGTACAGGGGGCTAATGGAGCAGTGATTGCCTGGCGGTGAGCAGGCATCAGTGGGTAATTGCAGCTTTACGGTGGAACAGCTCCAGAATGAAGACACATTTCACATTGGATCAACCCAAACTGTGGACGCAGACGGGCAGAGGGAAACATGATACGGGGGCAGAGGGGCCAGGAGTTTCGAATATACAGAGGGAGTAATAAAGGTAAATAAACTGAGGTGTAGTATTTCAGATGGCAGGAGTAAATAGCTGTGTGGGAGTGTTGCCTTAACGTTTTGGTCGAAGTTCAGACTTTGGAAAAACAAATGGAAATGTATGTGTTAAAGGGCACTGATTAAAGTCTGACTTGTTTATGTTCAGGAAATTTAGATTGAACACCATATTTATATAATTTCAATAGATGTATGGTTTAAAACAGGCATGTCCAAACTAATGCCCGGGGGCCAAATGCGGCCCTCAGACCAATTTTTCTTGGCCCTTAGTCTTCCTGGTGAACTGGCCCACATTGTCCTGAGAAGTTCGTTTTACAGCACATTTCAGATTTTCTACAATTCCAACCTGAATAACTAACATTTTGGTGCAATACAGACCTGATATTAAGGCACTGAGACTGAATGTAGATGTGGCGGCAGCTTTTTTTAACGTTTCACGATTGATTTGTGGCCCTCCGCTTGATCTATATTTCAATATGTGGCCCTCGATGGAAAAAGTTTGGACACCCCTGGTTTAAAATCATAATATGCTCATTCTGACTGGCTTTCATTGCTTTTTGGACATGCTTTTGGTCACCTCGAGATTAATATTTCACATTTTCTAATTTAAAATATTCTATGATTTACAAACTACACCTCTGTTTCCCTTTTTATTGGGGGTCAGAGGTCTCCAACCTGTAGCTCGGGAGCTACCTGTAGCTCTCCACCCCCTTCAAGTTACTCCGCAAAGAATTTAGGAATTATCTTAGGAATTAACTTTTAATTCCTCACAGGCTTATTACTGGTGTAAATGTAGATACTAAAATTCAAATTTTGATTTTGATACTAAAGATACTATTACTTGATTTTGATTTCAATACTACAGGGATATTTTTTAAATTCTCCTTTTTTTAAATAATATAATATAATTTCATCATCATTTCATTTAAATAAGACTATTTTCTTGATAAAACAATGTGGTCTAAATCTAGTTATGATAAAGCTTAAGCTCATCATAAAACTGATCAGGAAAGTCACATTTTGTTCTGTTTATATGTTGGTTTTTATCATCACTTACATAGAGGATCTAGTCATTTTAAAATGTTTGATTAGTGTCTGCTTTTTGATTCTTTTGACACAGTTACATGCCAAACTGTGCACTGATAAATGGCTGATGGTTGGTATTTTACAGACATTTATCGTACCCCATGTAAGGCTTGTCGTCTGCTATTAACAACATTTCTTGTAACTGTTGAAAGGAGTAGCCCTCTGCCATTTTTGTTTTAAAGTCGCTCTCTGGAGGAAAACGGTTGGAGACCCCTGATTTAGGTATTTTAATTGTCCTCTACTGTCAGCAGTGGCAATGAACAACGAAAAATAATTAAATGAAGCCCTTTGGAAATGCAAACGCTATGCTCTATGCAAATTCATTTCACATTGAGAAATATGCGGACCGATTCAAAAAAGAAAGGTAGAGGTAGAAAAAGTATTATACATTTTTTCATATTGTTATTAGCCTTTAAAGCGCTTGAGTACCTTGAGTAAAAAAATGTTTCCTATTCATTCTGGAATGACACTTACTGAGTGCATCCAGCTAGTAGATGGCGCCAGTACTATATATAATTTAGTGATGTTAGTGCTGAAAAGACGCTATGGTGCTGATTTGCTGCAGCAGTTATCATGTTCAGACTGCAGAAAGGCTCAGAATGAGTCTAGCGATTATTTAAGGACTGAAAACAGTAGAGGATTCTCGGATAAGTGACATAGATGATCCGAAAATATGTCCCTGATCCACGAAGTTCAGCAGGAAGTGTGTTTAATGCTCGGAGGGGGGAGGATTTTCAAATGGACATTCCTCAAAACAGCATGAATGCAACTCCTGATATGTTTATGATGACGGAACATTGTTAGAGCAAGGTTAAAAGCTCAAAAAAGTCACTGTAGAAGAATATGTGTCCTTTAAAGGCCCTTCATTGTCACTTGCGGGTGGAACACTTTTGGTGACAAACACAAGCTGCTGATGTTGGCCTGGCGTCAACCAGTGTCCTGCTGTATAAGGCTCATATTGGCTCATAATAATTTGGCTCATAATACTTGTTTTAGTGCTCACATTCCAGCTTTATATTTGTAAAGTCAAAATGGCCTTGAGTTGCTAAGAAAATGTACAAAAAAATGCTAAAATCTTCATTTCCCAAAAAGGGTTAAACGTGTGCTAGAAATGTTTGTGTTGAATGTGTAAATGTATGTGTAATATAAAATGTGTAAGAATTAAGTTTTAAATGTTTATAAAACCATGCATTATGGTAACTACTTTGTTTGTTTGTTAGGTTTTCAACCTTCTACTTCTTCTACTACAACTTCTAATTACTTTGACTAAAATGGAAGGAAGATGAGTCGAGCCAGTATCCTCTGTGTTCTTCTTGTTCAAGTTGGACCAGTGCTGGGTTAAAAAAACAACTTAACATTTTTATATAGTTCTTATTCTTGCCTTAAAAAAGCATGAACAAAGACAAAGTGAACAAATAGTTTATTAAGAATGATTCAGGTTTATTAACACTTAAACTAATACCCTAAATCCTAACCTTAACCATAATTAAATAGTTACTAAGCATACTTATTAAACTATGTTCTTTGTGAATTAAGTCCTTGTTGACACTTTGTTAAGGCAAATTAGGGTAAAAGGTTATAAAATGGTTCTCTTTTTTTCCCTCATTGGGCGCTTCACGTTTATCACAAGATCTCCACTGTATCTTCTGTTTGTTTTGTCGCGTGGAGCAAAGGCGACCCGCTCTGCTCTTGTAAACATCATCTGGCGACTGATCTGCACTGGTCCATGTGAGGACTGATGGAATTACGTGTAAGTTTAACCATGTGATATCAGAGCTGTTCCTGTACCTTCCTCCTTCTTTCAAGAAAAGTACTAGAATAGAACAAATGCTGGTTCACCAAAAAATGAAAACATTTACCATACTGTTTTTCTGTATTCGATTTTAGATACTAATTATTGATATAAATGACAGAATGCACCTTAGTACTTAGAGAACCTTCCTCCACAACTGCCACTTGGCTCCAAACTACCTCTGTGCTAATACGTCTCTCTAAGGCTCCATGGCAACAGGATAATGGGCTTGTTCTCTTAACCTGGCAGTGGGCCTCATTTTGACTTCACCGTTGTTCATTTGCAAAAAGCTGCCAAGTGCCATTCGGAAAAACAAGTCATCAATTTGCACATTGATAATGAAATCATATTCAAATATATTCAAATGCCTTTTTGGCCTTGGCTTGTGAATTGTAAAGTGGGACTTAACACCTAAACTCCACCCACAGCTAAAGACAAACTAGACTAGTGCCAGGAGAACTGAAGCCAGCTGTTCACAGCATGATTTCAGCCGTCTGCGATGAAAGATTTCTGATCTGAGAATCTTGCATTCTGGCTCAAAATCGTGGATTTTCAGGCAACGATGAAACTTCGAACAATCGTACACCCAACAAGTCTGATATTTTCTAAAACTTAGTTGCAGAGTGAGCCCTCTTCTCGCACATTAAGCGAAAACATGTGACCAGCAGTAAATACAAACATGTGACCATCAATAAACACAAGCGTTCCTCTAAATAACAGTAGGAGAGCTCAGCCATGACCTGGACCTTGCCTTTATTTCCTTTTTGTTTAGTAACTTTTACAAACGGAAAAACACTGCTTAACATGTAGGGTTAGCCTCCGCTTACCAGTATGACTTCAGTTACTCCACCACACGATGTCTCAAACCTGATATTGCTCAAAGCCGTGAGATAATCGTGCAATTTTAAATTCCTCACATTTTGTAGTGTGAAATCCATAAACCTTTAAGGACAGTACAGTTGACAGTGGAAGGGGAGCGAGGGGCAGGTATTTGTCTGGCTTACTCCCTGCATGTGTGTTTCTGGCTCTGCCCCTCCAGGTGTGTCTCCTGCAAGTGTGTGTCTGACTCCGCCCCTGCAGGTGTGTGTCTGACTCCGCCCCTGCAGGTGTGTGTCTCCTGCAGGTGTGTGTCTGACTCCGCCCCTGCAGGTGTGTGTCTGACTCCACCCCTGCAGGTGTGTGTCTGACTCCGCCCCTGCAGGTGTGTGTCTCCTGCAGATGTGTGTCTGACTCCGCCCCTGCAGGTGTGTGTCTCCTGCAGATGTGTGTCTGACTCCGCCCCTGCAGGTGTGTTTCTCCTGCAGATGTGTGTCTGACTCCGCCCCTGCAGGTGTGTGTCTCCTGCAGGTGTGTGTCTGGCTCCGCCCCTTCAGGTGTGTTTCTCATGACACCTGAGGCGGGTGATGTCAATGCAGTAGCAGAGTTTAACCAGTGCACATTTGAGTTTCATTGTTGTAGACCACAGATTAACTGAGTTTGCATTGAAATAACTGAAAACCTATAAGAAACTGTAAATTATATTATTTAAACATTGTAAAGTTGCAAAAGAAAGTTGGTGTTTAGTCCCACTTGAAAATAAACAAAGCAATATATGCATTTGCCCATAGAGTTTACTTCTCTAAGTCTACAATTTTGAAATAGAAAATTAAGACAATTTAGTCCAAATTTGCCTTATTTTCAGTTTTGTTATGTTTCAGGTCAGAAGATACCATTGATCCCACTGAGGGCATGATACAAACAAGACAAATACCTCCTTTGCTCCCTTCTGTCAACCACCTCCACCCTGACTCCTCCTCCAGTGTACCGGGTTTGTGTTGCCGTGGTGACGGGGATGCCTGTGAGCGGCACTATGATGAAGCGTCACGGTGTAATGAACAGGGAACAGGGAGGGGCGGGCGCCAATAACAGACGTGCGTATTGAAGAGTTCAACATTTCATCTTTTATATTAATATGAGTTTATTCACAAGTGTATTGTCATAATGATGAATGAAGGAGTCAAAAGTATATTGTGTTGTTTTGTGCACAACCCTCTGTTTCTTAAGCCCAGGTCACACTCCAGTAAACAACTTCAGAGACAGTCAAACAGGACTGCTGGTCTCACACCTCCCACACAGATACTTTCTGTTGACCAAAGGAAAAATGCAGAGCTGGAGATAACGAGAGAAACTCCGGATGAGGGAGTCGGATGGGTGCTGGACCAATCACAGCGCGCTGTACATTTTTTGCAACTTTGTATTGTGTGTTAAAATACTGGCAACCTGCTATGTTGGGGCGCGCGTTTTCAGAGGAAGCAGACTCGGAGCGTAGCTTTCAATAATGACATAATAGGTGCCAGAATTGTATTAGATTGTAAAACTTAGGGAATAAACCTTTTGGATCAAAGCTACTGACTTCCGCGTTATTCCTCTGCTGGTATGTGTTATTAGCTGATAGTGAAAGGTCTGTTTGATTCATTTCTTCCTCTCTCAGTTTTGAACACGCAAGAGGCTCCGAAAGGTAAATCAAAGAGATAAGAGAATAACAAATCAAACTAATACTCAATATGCTGTGCTAAGGTAACGGAGCCAGAAAATAGGAGATTTTCTACAGTATGTGTGTGCAAACAAACAGAACGTGTTTAAGAGTGAGTGCCACATACAGCAGGTGGTAGATGCCATGAACCACAAACAACTCTATTATTTGTCTTAACGGAGCGAAATTTGTCATGTGATGGAAGGAAAAATGATTAAGACAAGGTGGTCTGTCTACATTAATCAATAATTTACAATAATTATTTAAAAAGATTCTCAGTTTCCCTTCCATTGAACTGGGTTGGAAGTACAACATAACACAATTTATATGAGCGCTACATAGTTGTTATTAAGAACTGTCAAATCAGATATTTTAGGCATCATTATTTTATTATTATTATTTTTATTTTTTGCATAAATGACCTAACCCTGTGTCCTTCAGATTCCCACATTTACTGTCAACACATCTTTTCAATCCACTTTTTACCTGGAGAACAACAAATACCAAATATTCTGATCAGAAAATGAATATAAAAAGTTTTCATTGGAAACTGTGGCTTCTTTGCTTAGCGCTACATGTATGTTTCATTTCATTTTCTCTAGATTTTAAAACTAAATATTATGACAAGAAATGATGAAATGATGATGATGAATGATGAAATACTTTTGAACAACCTCCGATCTGCAGTCACCCAACAACCACTCAACTTGGATTGTATGGAGAATATAAGATGGCGTTTTTTTTGTTTTTTTTTTTGTTTTGTTTTTCAGGCATCCTTACAGCAGATCTGACTGCCAGAAATAAATGAAGCCCTTCATCGTCCTCATGTTCTGGTTCAGCAAGACGTCCACATTAGAAACTTACCTGTGACTGGACTGGAATTTGTTCTGAACCTTGGTCCTGGTTGACCGAAAATTTCACTGGAAAGGGAATATTTACTCGGCACTCACCTTCCAGTGGAACACATTGCAAAACACCTTGCCATTTCAAGGACCATACATTACGAAGACCTTGACGACATAATATAAAATATGGGGGAAAAAATAAAGCACGATCCAATGTCATTGTGTCCAGTCATGGCTAATGAAGGCGTCCATGCACAGGGTGAATGGTGCTGGAATATTTGGGCGTCTTAAGAAGCTTGGTTGTGTTTTCAGAAGAAGCTACACTCCCCATTTTGGGTTATTAGCAATAAAAAACTTTAATGACATAATGACTTTAGCATTTGTCTATTTATTAGTTGAAATGTTACAAAGTGCCACATTAAGTTAAATATTGGTGAAGTTTCATTACACCTCAAACCAATGCATATTACCATTGTATCCTTGGGCAAGCCATTTCACCCTAAAGAAGGCCTAGAGTTTGAAATGCTAAGTTAACTTCTAAGTAGGACTATTATGTTGCAGCTAATGGCCTGGGATGAGCGTTTTCTCTTTTCTCAATCTTCCAGCCAATAAATTCCTCACACAGACATTACACAACATGAACTCAGCTGTCGACACTATCAAAGCTCGCTAACCCAATCTGCTCCGTCCAAATGTGCTTTTGAAGGGGCGTGTCCCACTGAGGAATGCTGTAATTAAGCTGCATTTGATCAGTTTAGCTTAATGAAGTGGCTAACTAGCAAACCCTCACTCCCTGCTGCTTCCAATCCTGCTACCAATATGTTTTCAGATCTCCTCGTACCCATGCAGCTAAACGATAAGCCATATGTTAGCCTAGCATTTTCACCCTCTGGTCTATTAAATGTAACAGAATCTGCATTGCAAAGCTTTGTTGCACTTGTTAGTTGAAAACTTCAGCATAAAGTTGGGTTTTTAAAATGTTAACGATAGTATTTCCATTATAGCTGCGGGGCTAACACACAGCGCTTGGAGCTCTTTCCAGTCTGTTGCGCTCCAGCATTGATTAAGTCTGGGGTGATGCTACAGGGTTAGCCGCCCGCAAACATGCAGCTGCTGGATAAACGCCTCTGCAATAAAGTTCTACATTTAGATGTTAACATTCACACATTTTTGCATCCATTAGAACACTTAAGTGTTAGCATGAAGCACCTGCCAGTGTTGGCATGAAGTAGTAATTAGCATACTAATTTGCAATCAGATGACTGCAACACTTATATGACATTTGTAATACTATAATTAATAATGATATTTTGCAACATATACTCTTAGACATTTTAGATTTATAAACATTTTGTCATGGTCTGATATTGAGATACACACACACACATATACATATATATATATATATATATATATATATATATATATATATATATATATACTTGAATAACCCTCAAGCTCCCTGGCTGAGGACTGGTAGAGGCTCAGAGATGGATGTGACCACCAAGGAGGGTGAGCAGGGAATATATATATATATATATATATATATATATATATATATATATATACATTACGCGAAATTAACTTCTTTAAGCTTTTAACTATGTTCTAACAATATTCCGTCATAAAACATACCTGGAGTTGCATTTAGCTTAATTTCATTGTAGTTTTATTAATCCTGATTGGAAAATCCATAAATCATGGTTCTGAGCATTTCTGCCGTCTACTGCATCGACAAGGTGGAACGCAGCAAGCAATTGCAAGCAATGTGTATTTAAAATGTATGTAATCCCCTCTGCAGCCAGTAGATGGAGCCAAAGCTAAGTTACTCCGGCATCATTGTGTTTGTGTGCGTGTTTAAAGGCCAGAGTACAAAGTACAAATAATGCATTAAATGTAATTTAAGGCTTTCTATCATTTCAAAACATACACTAAGAGTCAGAAGAGTTAAATTGTATAAACTGACACATATCAGTTTTGAAAATGTGTCTTTTGTTACCACCTTCTCAATTTCAATTCAATTTCTTTTTGTAATGCCCAAAATCACAACAACCACAACAACCTACCTGTGGCCTCGATGAGCCACAGGTAGAAAGCAGTTCAATTAAACAATGTTCGACAGAATTTAGCAAGTGGGTAACTGTCCCAGATCACCCCCTGTCCTTGACCCTCCTTCTCTCAAGGAGAACCACTCAGGAGGAAGGGAGGTGGCTCATCTAATGAGGGATGAATTCCTCTAGACAGATGGCTCCTCTAGACAGTCCATCCAGCACAGAGATCTCTCTCAGGCAGACAACGAACAGTTCATCTAGAGTAGAGTAGAAGGAGTTCCTCCCAGGCAGAAGAGGATCAGTTCATCCGGATCAAGGAGAGCTCCTATAATGGATAAGGGTGGACATCACTGGAGCAGCCGCCGCGCTGTCTGAAGCAGTCTCCACTCCCAGAGAGAAAAACATGTGAACAGCAATGAACAGACTACAGATAAACTAATCTTAAATACTGTTGATAGGAAAAGTAGGAAGAACTAGAGGGCAGTGTTCAAGCTGCTATATTTCCCCCAACATAGTTAATCCTAGGGCAGTATAGCTAAAACTGTAAACTGTTTTTATTTATATTAAAAACTGGCCCTTCTGCAGATATTATCAGTGGAAATAATGTCTTGTGGATGAAGGAGGAATTAAAGCATATTTGGATTGGAGTAAAATGTATTTGGCTTTTGAAAACATTACTGTACAAAGGGTAAACTGCAAGCCTTAACTGTTTTTGCAGATTGCTTAGTCGCATTCTCTGGGTTGCTGAAACGGTAATGTATGTCTGTAGCTGTCATAATACGAAAAACTGCCATGGAACTCTACAATTCTCAGTGCTCTAGACAGCTGCATGATTCACCTTTACGCACACACGTCTCCCGGTCTTTGATAACCTGGTCAAGTCAATGAGAGAAACTAACGGAAGAGCTTTGTCAGTTAAATGACCCATGGAAAAATTTTGAAAGCTGTCTGTTTTTAGTACCTGCTGCTAGCTAGCCAAGTGTGACCGTGGCTAATTGGAAGAACAGCAGCTCTCGCTCCCAGCAGCATGTGTGGGCGCGGTGTTGTCATGCATGAGCAGAGGATGTAATGGGACTAGACTTGTTTTAGTCGTCCGAGGAGGTGTAAGAACATTTTTGAATTGTCGCTCAATTTTTTTCCCCTTTTTTCCAAATTAAAAAAGGTACCAATACAAGCTATCGTTGTTGTTGTTTTCGTCTGGCATACGCGGCCAGTGTTAGGCAGAAAAAATGAGTGTAGCTCTGTGAGTTGGATGTTAATTACAGTTTATGATGGACATTTATTTTGAGTATGTTACCTACACTTTGTCTCGTACCAAACCGCATACCTTTGGCTCATTTTCACACTCTTCTGAAAGACCTGGAAATGCAATCTTTGCCCTGTCATCATTTCCACACGCGTCCATCTACTGTACTATACTGTTTTATATGAATTGTTTTGTCTATGGCTTGTGTTATAAAAGTCTGAACTCCCTTGAAAAAGAAGTCTTTGAATCTCAGTGGGACTTTCTTGGTAAATAAAGGTTAAATCTATCTATCTATATACCTGGGCTGTGTCCCACCAAAGTGGGGTAGCCTAGACAGGGCACACACCCTCACTCCCCCCCAAACCCTCCTTCCGTGACCCCCCTCCCCCGTCTGCACCAGTGCCCCCTCCGCATCACCATCACAACTTTTTTCATTTTTCTTTTCTTTTTTTTTTTTTTTTTTCTTTTTTTTATGTTCACACCTCTGGCAAGGAGGCCAAGCCCACACTGGCGTCCGCCCGCCCCCCATCCATGCAATGGATTTGATCAGGCAGCCAGCGTACCCGAGCGGAAAACCCCCAGGACTCGCCCCAGGCGCCACAAAGGAATGAAACCGGCCAGACCCAGAGTGCAAACCGGACCACCACCAGCACCCAGGAAAATTCTCCAGAGGATCCCATAGGGACAGCCGCCGCACCCAGAAAGGGACAACGAGCACCCAGACACACCTCCCGTCCATCACCATCACCGCTGTCGCCCCACTTCAAATCCACACCAATTGCACAGATGATTTAAACATTATTATTGTTGATTTAAACATTATTATTGTTGATGATGGTTTAAACATTTTCTCCCCCCTCTCCGAACATTTTCTTTCATATCCTATGCTACCCTATATTGTGTATAATGTGTAAGCTATAATAGTGTCTAAAAGCATTAAAAGAAGGAGGACATTGTCCTGCAAGCCTAAGTGTAGGTATTCAGCTTGCCCTAACTAAGAAATGATGCATTAAAACAATCTTAAAACATTGGGAGAGGGTCCAGGTTCAGATTATTTCCAATCATCCCACAACAACAACAGTAACAGTAATAACCAAAGGTGCACCTAGATAACGTCGCCCCCCTCCAGGCGCCTCCGTCCACCATACAAACCCCCAGAGAACCCCGGATCCAGATGGCCATCCAGACCACACCCCTAAGCACCAGCCAGCCACTCCCTCGGCACCCCGAAACCAGACCCGGCGACACCACCCAAGCCCGCCAGCAATCCCCCAAACAACCCAGCACTCAGATGGACTCACGGACCAACGCCAGCACCAACCCAACGTCCCAGGAGAGGCCACACCAAATAATATTATTTCTAAGGTTTCGCTGTGATGATGTTGGGGAAAAGGCACCTTGATTTAAGGTTTAAGGACTGATCTAATCCACACCACACTGCACCAGGGTCAGCGGCACAGCCCAGTGTGGGCACTTCCACAGCAGGGCCTCCGCCGAAGCTGGTTTCCCCCTGCCGCTTCATACCAAGACCAGTCCTCTACCACACCCATCCATTCATTCATACACAAACTCTCTCCATCCATCCCTGTCCTGAGCAGCCTCTCTCCCTTGCACCACAGTCATCCCTCTTGCATTCATCCAAGTCATTCCAGAAAGACACTCTCTCCTCTTCATTCTTCTCACTGCCAGGACCATACGCACTCATGAACACCCACAGCTCATTCAGAAGTTTCACTTTCACCCACATCAGTCTTGGTGAGATCTCCTTCCATTCAACCACACATCGTCTCACCTCACAACTCACCAACAAAGCCACACCTTCTCTTGCTCTCCCACTCTCTACACCAGACCTTCTCCCACTCACACTTCCAAACACACACTCACCCTTCCCTTTCATCTTTGTCTCACTCAGCGCTAACACGCTCATTCTCCTTCTTCCAAACATCCTTCCAATCAGATTTCTTTTACTTTCATTCGTACTACACCCACGCACATTCAAGGACCCAATCTTTAGGGTTTGGGGAGACAACCTCTCCTTCCCAACTCAGCCCTGTCCGTTTCTAGGAAACAGCTACAGGGGAGAGGATTCCCAGTCCTCTCGCCCCGTCCCTTTTAGTCGCCTTTTACGACACGCAGGGAATACGGTGGTAGTATTCTCTAGTCTGGCTGCTGTGCTGTGAGCAGCCAGACTGCCCCCCCTAACCACCGGGGCAAATAATTAAGGAAAGGTTAAATAATTAAGGAAATAAAATGTAAACCTACAACAGGCTATAACATGTGGACCCTGGAACTATATGAGGACTAGAACAACATGAACCGGCAGCTTCTTCATTGAGTTTCGAGCACATATTTGGCTCGTACTTTTCTCATCTGCTCATAATGAAACCACATTGTGCTCCAATACCTCGTTCCGCTCACCCTGAGCCCTCTCATGGGGGGCAAGTTGTTGGCCAAGATTCGAAACATGCCAAATAATGAATCCAAACACGGCTCTAATATCGCTCCTGGTTTGTTTGTGTGACCCGGATCAGAGTTTACCTGTCATTTGGCTGATTCTGAGTGCAGCGCCTCTACAGGCGAGGTGGAGAATCGTCTTTCTAGACCTTTGGTTGTATTGGCAAAAGTGTATTGTGAACACAAACTGCACTGAGACTGATCCCCAAATGAACGGTGTTTGGTTTGATTTGTATTGTGAATGTGCGAGTTAATAAAAATTCAGGGAAATTTTTACCTAAGCAACCAACAGTCGAGAAAACCATTTGATAGAGACAAACTTTTTACAGCGTTATTGATCTATTTACCTTTTTTTTACCCCAAGTCAGACAGTACTCACAATTGCTCCTATTGTACAGAACATGGTAACAGCAAACATTTATCTGGCCCATACGCTATCTATTAAATTGTCTGTATTTTGTCTTGTCTGTATTTGCACATAAGTTAGGGTTTCATTACTTTCATGTGCTTTCCATGGGAGCAGAGCAATTTTACATCTTGAAAAGTTTTTTTTTTTTTTTTTTGCATCAAAACGCCAAACATAAACCTAACAAGTAACTATAGGCTTTTTGAACACCTGCGTGCATTCTGTCAGCTCCACATGAACAATTTGTGGATAAATAGCTCAAATGTGGAGGGAACAAGGAGCCACACTGACCCACACTGGCTCTCGGCTGGAGGCAAGAGGGATTACAGAGACCTGGTGTACTCTTTCTCAGTGGTGGGTCCAACTTCACAAACTGAGCGAAAGAGAGAAGCAAAGATAGTTGTGAGATTGTCTGTAGCATTGTACCTAAAGTGTGGCATGTAAAAGAAAATATTGTTTGTAGAAAATTTATTGGTGCACTATAGCCACATTTCCACTGGTTCACTTTGGAGCAGATTGGTGGCCAAGAGTGTCTATCTTAAGTGAACCATACTGGCCAGTTTAAACAATCCAAAGTGAGCCCTGAGAGGTACAAGCTTACAAAGCGGTCTGACTGGGGACGTGTAGGTTTGGGAAACACATGGATGAGGAGAGATTGCTTTGTGGACGTTAGATCTGCGCTAAAAGTGGCACTAACAACAAGAAAACATACTTCTGTGACGACAGCTCTGTGAGGAAAACGTCCAAACAAGCAATGCCCTTATGCTAGTTTTGCATTAAACTGTGCATTTATGTTTATTGTTTGTACTGCTCGTAGGCTCCTGTCCATGCCAGGTGCCTCACTTTATGTCTGTTTCCTGATATCACGTTCATGTGTAAAATTGGATCTTCCGTGGAGATGTGCATTCAGGATACTACAGTTTGGTTGCTCGCGAAGGTAAATCAAATGTGCGTCCTGTGGTGGACATTCTATTTTTCTTTTATTATTATGGACATTTCAGCATTGGGTCTGTGGCTATGTGAATTTAAAATAGGTCACACAAACTGTTTCCATCCTGGTCTCTGGTCAGAGTTACAATCATAGATTAACAGAATATTTATTAATAAATGTCATTCATATTTACTCTCTCTGTCCTGTCAGTTGTTGGGTATCTACAGGGATAAACTCTGTATTTCCCTTAGTTAACAGGGATGGCATTGTTCAACATTATAATAGGTTACAAGTCATCTAACCCCTCCTTACACCCGTAATGCTACAAACTATTAGATTCCAAAGCTGTTGATATTATGATTATGATTGAAATCGTGACTTCATATACATTTGACATTATGTACGGCCCATGACCCACCCTGAGCGTCAAAATTTGGTCACAGCCCAAAAAGAGTTTAACTACCCTACTTTATATCAGTGGTTCTTAAACTAGGGGTCAGGACCCCAATGGGGGTCACGAAATTATTTCCAGGGGTCCCCAGATGATGGGGAAAAATGTATACAATAGTGTTAAACAAGGCTTGACACCCTTCAAATGCAGTGGTAAATATAGATTTCTATTTGTTGGCCTATTAAAGTCATTTAATAGATCTATATTCAGAAAATAAAATCAAACATTAGATATAAGGCTAATTTATCACTTTTCGTGTCACCTATTTTTTGTGTTTGGGGGTCGCGAATGTGAACAATTGCTATTTTGGGGGTCACGGCTGAAAAAGTTTGATAACACTGCTTTAGATCATTGAATAAGAGTGAATACAAACGTCAAAAATCAGCTTTTAAACAATGATACAAAAATAATTATTTCTCACCAAATGCTGACTTGATCTCTTGTGATAACCCTCCGTATTTTCAGTGTTGATAACTTTATTAGTTGCGCCGACATGCTCTTCTCAGCACAAACTTAGGGTGCAGATTTGTTGCAGCAGTTATCGTGTTTAGACAGCATAAACGCTCCGAACGAACTTAGTGATGATTTAAGGACTAAAAACAGCGGAAGACTCTGCGATAAGTGACGTAGATGATCCCCGGATTGAAGGAGTTTGCAGGAAATGTGTTCGACGCTTGGAGGGGGAAGGATTTTCCGATGAACAATCCTAAAAACTGCGTGAATGCAACTGAACGCTGCTTCAGGTGTGTTTTTGATGATAGAACACTGTTAGAACATGAATTAAAGCTCGAAAAAGCCACTGCAGCAGAGTACGTGTCCTTACAATTGCAGTACCAGGTCCCGTTGTTTGTATCATTGACTAATCTGGCTAATTCCCTTTTTGACCATTTCCTCAATGTCATGCAGCATCACTATCGAAATGATTGTGCTTCCCCTAAAGTTCACATTAGTTTGTGTGTGCAGGTCTGCGGCGCACACTCCAGACTTGTGTGTTGAGAGTAATTACAGATAGATTACTGCAGAAGTGTTCCACAAGCAACAGTCTTTGATGGGATTAAACACTCAATTACCTCTAAGTCTGCCCTCCCAAACTCACTGCTCATCCACATGCCCCAGTGTCTATTTTGGTTAAATACTGTACCCTCCTAAAGTGATAAAAGAAGTCAAAGCACCTCTTCTGTCCTCTCTTACCAATTAAAAAAAAGCTCAACACAGACGTTACTCCAAATTCAACCAGACTTCAGCAACAGGCCGCTTGTTGTATGCACACGTGGACAATTAACTGGTTTTATCCTTGTGTTTACAATTCCTCGGACAAAATGTATATCCTGATATTTGGTGGGATTCTCAGGTTAATCAGATCATATTTTTGTATCAGAAGTCTGCTAAAATGTGCCTGTAAATATCAAAGTCCAATTCCATTCCATTCCAAACCTTGTAAATGTCAATATTGTGCAAGCTTATGAATTATGAATTAAATCTTTCTTTTCAATAATCCTCCTGAAACCACAAAATAATCAATAAGTATGCTATTATAATTACTGCACGGCTACAAAAATCCTTCAGTCCATAGAAAACTCATTTATGTCCCTCAAATCGTATTTCAAACCGCTGTCTTGAAAATGTATCCGTTTGTATGAAATAATAAATAAATGACCATTTTGATTTGAAATCTTATGAAATAGCGGGCTTAATTTGTTTAATTGAGGCTTAATCTGTTCGTTTAGACGAGGCACAGATGTGAGTGCTGCTGAAGGAGAGCTGAACATGAGCTCCACTTCAGTTCTACTTCAGCAGCAAAGAAAGACATCAGGCCTGCATGAAGTGTGTGCCATTATATCCTCAAGTGATCAAGAAAGAAAGGACCTGCTGCAATGAATAACACACAGACACTGAACGCTTGGATTTGGCTATTTATTTGATTTTTATGAAATTGTATTCATCTTTAATACAGAATATTTGTAATTACACACAAACTTATACTTCAAAAACCTTGGAATGCCTAAAACAATTTAGATAAGGCAAAATGAAAATTATTTAGATAATTATTATAACTTGTATAACCTATATGTAATTTATATACAGATTATTAGATACAATGTAAAGTGGCAGTAAGATATTACTTGATAATCCCAGTACATTTCTATAAGCCTTATTATTTGGTTATTGGATTTGGGAGACATAAATACACATGTTACACATTCATTACACTACAATAGATTACAATTACAACATCAGTAATACATTAAAGTTATACAATAAATAATACAATTGCTTACAATAAAAAAGAGCTGTGTTGTTATGGTTGCTGATGATTTTGGTTCTAATTTAAAATAGTAAAATCATTATATCAACAAAAATAATAAACAAATATAAGGCTGTATCACAGACTGCAGGATTTTCACAGTTTGATTAGGCCTGTGGGCTGTTGTAAATCTGCAGCCTGTAATGACTGTTCCAGCCCCCGGGCGGCAGCTTCTCTCCCTGTGGTTGTGTTTAAAATAGTTTCTCTGACTTTGTGCTGGAGAGTGGAAGCCTGCTCTACATCGAGGGTCGTGGTTGGCTGCTGCTGGTGGTCTCTGATTGGTGGGGCACCCGTTCACCTGGCCAATCCTGTGTGTGTGTGTGCGTGTGTGTGTGTGTGTGTACAGTGTGTGTACAGTGTGTGTGTGTGTGTGCGTGTGTGTGTGTGTGTGTACAGTGTGTGTGTGTGTACAGTGTGTGTGTGTGTGTACAGTGTGTGTGTGTGTGTACAGTGTGTGTGTGTGTGTGTCTGTGTGTGCGTGTGTGTGTACAGTGTGTGTGTGTGTGTGTCTGTGTGTCTGTGTGTGTGTCTGTGTGTGTGTACAGTGTGTGTGTGTGTGTGTACAGTGTGTGTGTGTGTCTCTGTGTGTGTGTGTGTGTGTGTGAGAGAGTGCGTGTGTGTGTGAGAGAGAGAGAGTGTGTGTGTGCGTGTGTGTGTGCGTGCGTGTGTGTGTGTGTGTGTGTGTCATGTTTGTCAGGGCGGCAGTGACAGTGCCTGTACTTTTTGTTTTAGTTTTGTTGGTTCCATCACTTGTTGTGGTAAGCCTATGTGACCCGTGCCTTTTGAGATGCAAAAGTATTTCAGTATTTAGTCGTAGTTCTTTTGTTTTCATGGTTTAGTTTTGTGTTGATTCTGTTCATTTACCTTTACTCGCCTGTTCATCAAATTACATCTTCATTTAAACCTTTTTACATCTTTGGTTTTTGTTCTTCCCCTTGTCCCCAGCTGAACTTGGTTGTAACAATGACAATAAATAGGCCTAAATAAGAAAAGAAATGTAGCAAAAAATACACCAATCAATACAACATAGGCTTTCGGTAGTTTAGTTTGATCACGAAAGGCAGCGACTTCCTGACTTTGCCGTGCACTGGCTGCTGACGGGTCGCTGGCAACCACTGCAGCTGACAGATGTTTGCCAGGCCTGTTTATTTGGCACCGCCGCCTTACGCCTGGCGCCTGCGGGTGAGGCGGAGGCTGAAGCTCCACAGGTGGCGCTGGGCCGGCTGTAGCGCGCATGTTCTCCGTGTGCAGTTCCTTTGAGAGCTCCATAATGAAGGCTCGGCAGGTGATGCTTTTCCCTGCACGCTGCCTACAGGACGCAGGCATTTACTGCAGCCGAATCAAGAATGTCACAGGCAACCTCCGCGTCACCCCTTTCAGCGACTGTTTCCTTGCCATCTGGTCCAAACGAGTCAACCCCGGCATTTACTAAACCAGCTCCATTTTTATGCCTTTTTTTTTTTAAACTACAGCCGTTGGTCTTCACGTGCGTAAGGCCTGACGCAGTGGGTTTCCTGTTACAAAACGCTTAATAAATCTTTATTTATTTATTTTTTTAACACAATGGTTTAGACTTGGTTTAGTCCTGGTTTAGACGTTGTTTTTTGTCCTGGTTCAGTCCTGTTTTAGACCCGATTTAGTCCTGGTTTAGATCTGGTTTAGTCCTGGTTTAAACCTGGTTCAGTCCTGGTTTAGACCCGATTTAGTCCTGGTTTAGATCTGGTTTAGTCCCGGTATAGCCCCGTTTTAGACTTGGTTTAGTCCTGGTTTAGCCCCGGTTTAGACTTGGTTTAGTCCTGGTTTAGACGTTGTTTTTTCTCCTGGTTCAGTCCTGTTTTAGACCCGATTTAGTCCTGGTTTAGACCGGTTTAGCTCTGGTTTAGAACTGGTTTAGAACTGGTATAGAACTAGTTTAGTCCTGGTTTAGACCTGGTATAGAACTAGTTTAGTCCTGATGTAGTCCTGGTTTCTGACTCCAAGGACAAAACCAGCCAAAACATCTTCATTGCCCTCAGTAAAATAACAGTGCATAAAATGAATGCTTTTATAAAATAAATGTTCCCATTTTAAAGGAACCGTATGTAGCCTGCATTTAAGCTCTAGGCTGGAGTTATTTTATTTATTTTTTTAACACAAAAGCTGCATTACAGTGTAGAAAACATGCATGGAATACAAGTCAAAAAGTGTCAAACTTTGTTGTTGTTTGTTTAAGTAAAATGAATTAGCATATTTATTAGGTTAACGGTTCATTTGACCATTGTGGCGGTTCTAATCTTAAAGGGCCTATGACAAGTTGGACGACTCATTTCACTAAAATGTAGTTCAGATAAATATATTTAAATTTTTGCTAAAATACTTTACAAAATGTATCCCGGTTTAGCAAGTTTTAAGGTTTTTTGTTTTACTTCCTGGTTATAAATGATGACATCACGCTAGGAAATTTCCTCTGTACACTGGGCCAAAACTCACGAATATCACAGATTTGTTTTAATTTCACAAATATAAATAAATGTGAATACCTTTTTTGTTGAATTGATGTTTAAGAAACAAAAAAAGTAGTTTATTTTGTGTAAATTATGCATAAAATGTCCCCCCAGTGTGATGTCATCAATCTGTTTACTTCCTGTACCTTTCTACAGATTTTTCAACTTTTCTCCACAAAAACGGCTACTTGATTGGTTTAAAATTATAATTTATATTTACAACAGGTATTAATGCACCAAATAAAGACGAAATTAGAAAATCATGAAAACCTGTCATACGCCCTTTAAGATTCAAATGTACAAGTGAATGGGCTGTAAACGTAACTACGCAAGTGCAGAAATATCACCTTGTTTGAAAGATTTGGTTATTTTATGTTCCAGCAACTCTTTTTTGCATCTTTTTTGTTATTATGCTGTGCTGGTACCCACAATTCTGTATCTACTATTTAGCCATTTAAAACTGCGTCACTTCCAACTTTTTACAAGTGGATAGGCGTATGAACTATTCGAGGCTTCGACAATGAAGAGCAATCATTCACTTTTTCTTCACACATTGTTCATTGCAGGCATTACTTCATACCTGTTATAACCTATGACTGCTATGAGCGCTAAGGACCTCTATATTTGAATAGTAAATGTGTCCATAAAACGCACAGCACAGAAAATAACAGGTGCATATAATTGTGTGAAATTGTCGCGAGACATTTTCGCACTTTTTTTCCCGCACTTTACAACAATGGGAGGTTAACAGTGGGTATTTTTACCTGCACCTTATGCTTTTCTCTGATGTGTGAAATTCATATAATGCTCATTTGCAGTGTATGTCTTTTCTACTTCAGGCCCTCCGGGGCATATGAACCGGCCCTCAACCCATCGCCCAGAAATATAGAAAGTACTTTATCTCATGTTGTTGGTTTAGAACTAGTTTAGACCTGGTTTAGAACTGGTTTAGTCCTGATTTAGACGTGGTTTTATCCTGGTTTAGCCCTGGTTTAGAACTGGTTAATAGTACCAATTTAGACGTATTTTAGAACTAGTTTAGACCTGGTTTACAACTGGTTTAGTCCTGATTTAGACGTGGTTTTATCCTGGTTTAGACTTGGTTTAGTCCTGGTTTAAACCTGGTTCAGTTTTGGTTTAGACTTTGTTTTTTGTCCTGGTTCAGTCCTGTTTTAGACCCAATTTAGTCCTGGTTTAGATCTGGTTTAGTCTTGGTTTAAACCTGGTTCAGTCCTGATTTAGACCCGATTTAGTCCTGGTTTAGAATGGTTTACCTCTGGTTTAGAACTGGTTTAGTCCTGCTTTAGAACTGGTTAATAGTACCAATTTAGACGTATTTTAGAACTAGTTTAGACCTGGTTTAGTCCTGGTTTACAGCTGGTTTAGTCCTGATTTAGACATGGTTTAGAACTAGTTTAGCACTGGTTTAGACTTGGTTTAGACTTGGTTTAGTCCTGGTTTAGACACAGTTTAGTCCTGGTTTAGACACAGTTTAGACCTGGTTTAGACTTGGTTTAGTCCTGGTTTAGACACGGTTTAGTCCTGGTTTAGACCTGGTTTAGAACTGGTTTAGCCCCAGTTTAGACCTGGTTTTATCCTGGTTTAGACTTGGTTTAGTCCTGGTTTAAATCTGGTTCAGTCCTGTTTTAGACCCAATTTAGTCCTGGTTTAGATTTGGTTTAGACCTGGTTAGAACTAGTTTAGTCCTGGTTTAGAACTGGTTTAGACTTGGTTTAGTCCTGGTTTAGACACGGTTTAGTCCTGGTTTAGTCTGGTTTAGAACTGGTATAGAACTGGTTTAGTCCTGGTGTAGTCCTGGTTTCTGACTCCAAGGACAAAACCAGCCAAAAAATCTTCATTGCCCTCAGTAAAATAACAGTGCATAAAATGAATGCTTTTATAAAATAAATGTTCCCATTTTAAAGGAACCGTATGTAGCCTGCATTTAAGCTCTAGGCTGGAGTCGCACACGGATACGCACAAAGGCTTCTGCTCGTCCTCCAAGTTGTTTTGTCTGTCATTTCGTCTGTATTCAGTTTGTATGTTCAGAGCTGATGAATGTGCAGCAACAGAGCTGTGCATGTGTTTTAAAATGGGACTAACAAACTGCCAAAATAAACATTATTTTTCCTTGCTTCGTTTCAATCTGCTCTTGTCCAACAATGTTTTTCTAGTATCACTTTTTCCACGTTTTTGCCTATTCTTTAACTGACTATTAGCGCCCTCAGGTGGTTACCAGAACACAGCCTTGACATTAGAAACGGTAGGAATTGGAATTAAATAATTGACTGTTTTTAAAAAGAGAAGTACAAAAGCAACTGAGCCTGTGGTGCCAGAGTCTTGACCTGCAGACAGAGACATCCAAGTGTTTTTTATTCTCCTTCTAGTTTATGTTCAGGCCGTGGCTCATGCTCAGCTCCTTGTCCTGCAGAATCTCAGGCTGCACTAGCGCTGATTCACGACTGGTGCAGGCTCTGGGCTTTAGGTAGTGACCATTCAGTTCAGAGAGCGGACACAGAGGTTTAAACACACTGAATGGTCAGGTTATGTTTCCATGCATACCAAAAATGTGATCATTATCTCATTTTATTAAAATCTCATATAGTTACATCTGATATGAGTAATTGGGATTTCTTTGATTGTTCACACTTCTGCAGGTTTTCGTCGATGTAAACCCTCATTCGTCCAGGTGTGGTCTGGATCACATCTCGATCTTCAGACAGCATCCGGATGACAACCCCTGAAACCCTTTCTACGATGGTTCTGCAGGTTTTGACAAGGAGAATTTTGCTCAAGGAGAATCATGCAAAAAGGCAAACTAATGTGGCAATAGTGACATGCACCCTCGAAGTCTGATTTCTTTTTGATCTTTTCTTTCTGAGGACTCATATCAGATTTTGGGGTTCACATTCTATTTAAAAAATCTTAGCCTGTTACTATGAGGTCGTCTCACCGATGGGACGTCTGACATTTTCTCAATTTATTCTTTTTTGTTTACCATCTGTTAAAAGGAAACTATTAAGCTGGATATGCTAAATATAGAAAGAAATATTTAACCCACAAATAAAAATGGGTGGGGGTATTTTTTATTTGTGGATTTTTACATTATTAGTTTCTAAATCTTACTTGTGGTTAAATTAGCTTCAGCTTTGAAAGAGGAATTGTCAAAATGCCCAATCTGTGTCACTCAGGCCGTGCTACAGACACCAGCTTTACCTCTTTACATATTTAACAAAGAAAACCTAGGTGGAATTTAAAATCTGATATTCCTCTGAGCAGAGTCTCAGCTTCACACCAGACACTTCCAGACAATAGTTTGTGCTCCAAAGGTTCTGGAACAGCTTCAGTTTGAGTTGGGGGTCATTTTACTCAGTTGTTTATCTGGAAAACAGACTCTCATGTAGGGCAGGGCGATATGGCCAAACGTTTTTATCATGATATAAAAGAGAAAATTTGCGATAACGGTATAATTGACGATATAAATGACTCTAGACTAAATACTTAACAATGACACTAATATTTGACTTGTTTAAAGGTGCTTTACCCATTTTTCCAGGTAAATAAGTAAAATTAACTCTGCTTCAGCACATATATGTTGTAAAAGCATATATTCAGGTCAAAATGTTACCGCTTTGTGCTGTCTGTGTGCAATTATAGAACCTTTAAGGATATTTACTTTGTGATCGATTGTTATAATTTTGCTTCCACTCCTCGTTTCAACGTTGATTTTTGATGCGTCTCTAGCCGTTAGCGTTCGCAATTTGCTGCAATATCAGCTTCACTTCGCAACTACGAGGATAATCTGCCACAGTGAACACAGAATCATATGGCGATGTTCCAGATTTCATACTGCCCCAAAACAATATGATATGACCCAGCTCTACTCTCATGGTAAGAGGTCTTCTTCTAAATACAACAGCAACTCGAAAATCCACAAATGAATCAACACACGTCACCAGGTGTTTGGGATGACCAGATTTCTTTGATCCGTCCGAACACACACCACGAATCACATCCAATTATTGGGTCAAATGATTATTCTAGTTGTCGGAATTTATGGCCATGTAAATCCACCAACTGAAACCGGCAATTCAAGTGAGACTCTGATTGGAGAAACGCCTGGACAACCAAAGCACCGAATTCTAACATCTACAACTTGGACAGTGTTTTTGTTTTGTAATTAGGAATAAACCAGCTCTACGATTGTCACCTGTAAGAGTTACACTGGATTTGAACATGTCTACTTCGTATCTGGGGACACGAATACATTTGAGCTTTTTTCTGTAATGTGTAATCAAAATCTTACCTATGCTCCCTTGAATAACTATAAAGTGTAATGTGTTATTCACTTCTTTCCTTTTTACGAGGTAATTCTCTGCAATGTCAATCAGATCTCATTATGTTTTCATGGTCAAAGGCATAAAACAAAGATGCTCTGATGGAACGACTGCCCTGTGGCTACGCTGCTGATAATGAGAGACTTTACTCACAGGAAATGGCAAATATGATCACATTATGGTTCGCTAAATGAAGTTAGTTATGAATTGAGATGTGGTTGTCCTGTGCCTAAAGTCAAAATTGCACACCTTGTACCATAAACCTAATTGATTACTTTTGGAGATGAAGATGATTGAATGGAAAAAAAAAAATCTCATTTCTCACCGAACGTTGACTTGATCCTGCGATAAACCGTCATATTTCCAGTGATGGTAACTTTATTTGTTGAATCCATAGAACTATAATGAAATCTGGCAGATGAATTCAAAATGGCGCTCTGTTTTTTTGTTTTGTTCTTCCGCATTACTGACTGAATAGGGGCAAGCGCATAGAACTAAAATTAAAACTGGGTGCTGAACCCAAAATGGCGCCCTGTTTATCACTATGGAGTGTGCTCATTGGCGCATGACCCCCAAAAAGGTTCCTTACCTCTGCGACCACGTGGCTTGCAAGTTCTTGTGTCAACGTTAGCTTGTGTGATTGTAATTGTGTTCTTCATGTTAGACACACGTGAAAGTGTCTGAAATGAAATAAAATACAACTTACAGGTGTCTCTAGTTGAGCCTTTTCCACGAGCTTCTGTTTGTATCGTCCGACAATCGTTCACGTGGCTCACACATGTTGACGTGACGTCACTTCATATAAAACAGTAATTTCTGTGATTTTAGAAACAGTAGAAAATATAATTTCCTTCTATTTTATTTAAATAGCAATAATAATTAAATACTATCTGCAATTATAATGTGCAATGATAGAAAAAGGATGGGCCCAAGAGGCTGCAGTACCTCACACGACCACTACTCAATCTGGGACACAGACAGAGGGGGCGTGGCTTATCCAGTTCATTTAATACATCCATGGGCTAGCGCGATGGGAGCGATCACGCAGCTCTCAAGTTTTTGTGTCAACGTTAGCTTGTGCGATTGTAATTTTGTTCTTCATATTAGATAATGTGTGAAAGCGTCTGAAATGAAATAAAATATAACTTACTTATAGCTATCTAACCATGTCAAACTTATCCAGTTTAGTAGATCCATGGTTGAATCCACAGACTTAGCGAAACAAAGCTAGCATTCGTTAGCATCAGTACATTATCCACTCGGCTTGCAATTGGCCCTTTTCCCGAAACCCAATGACTAGTTCCTCTGGCCGTCCACATGCAAACTGTATTCATTCCTTTCGGGGCATTAGCTGAGTCTACCTCCCTGAAGTAAAAGTTTTACGTTTTTCTGTAGATCTGCCATAGAGTTGTAGGTAGCTGTTTTCATAGTTTGGCCACATAACATCTACTTGCCTAATTGCTGACATAATTATAAAAATAATTTGACAAATTTGACCTATACAAGAATTATTAATATCTCATAAACTAAAGCAAATTCGGGCCTGTTGACAGAAACATGGAGGCCCCGGTGCAAGAAGCTTCACGTGGGCCCCCTATAGCAAAAGGGTCCAATTCTGGGTTTCTAAGACGCTAAGGCCCGGGACAACAGACCTCTTTGTCCCCCCGTCTATTCCTTCGGGTAAATTAGAAACAAACCTGTTCTCTATCGATAAAACCTCAACTGACGAAATGCAGTTTTGAGAACCTGTCATATAAACTATCACAAATAGTTTAAGGGGCAGAACGTTGAGCAGTTAAAAGTGGTTTTACTGTGCACTTTTGCATTTGTTTAACATGTGCTTACGTCGGACACCACTTCTGGACTTGGGCCACTGTACAGAGAAGAAGATGGTGAAGATGTTCCTCACTTTGTTAACAAACGAGGCTATGGAGAAAGTGCCCAGCTCACTTTTGGTTTTCTTCTTTCAAGAGCAAACTCATAACTTTGCGTTGTAAAGACTTAAAGGCGCTGTACCTGATTTTTACTGTTTTAAAACGTGACAAACAGATGTTAAAGTCTTTACAACAGTCACATGTATCACTCACTTTACTAATGCAGTCCCAACATCTTAAATATTCACCTCATTGAGTTTGTAAGCACTTTTCACCAGTCTATGAGCCTGTTTTGCGGTGACAGGTAAAGCTAACAAACATTAGCATGCTAACGGCGCACTTCCTAATTCTCATAGAATGAAACGCTCTATAAACAGATGCAGAGGAAGCACTGTGGACTTATTTTCACTTGAATAGATGCTTTTACATTATCTCTGTTTTGTGGCAACACAGATTTTATTTTATTATGTTAAAAATTATTCTGTTTTTCACATTTCAAAACAGTAAAAATCAGGTACAGCCCCTTTAAGGACTGATCTGATTTACTGTCACATGGTTGTATATATTGCCTATTTTAAGTATTTTTCTGTATTTTAACTTTTGTTGTGAAACACTTTGTAACTTTATTGTCTGCGAAAGGTTTATAGAAAAACTTTGCTTGCTTGCTTTGCTTTTTTTTCCCTCAACTGCATCACTTTATTTTACCAAACCTCTGCCACTCACTCTGCAGGATTCTGACCACAACATATAGATGTTTTCTCCAGTAATCCTTATAATAAATTCAACTTAGACTAATGTTACCTTTCAACACACTCGCACACCGCTCTCAGGCCAGACATTACACAGGACAAGTCATCGTCTCACTGTTAAATGCATACAGCCCTGTGAATTATCTCAGCGGGGAGCCCGGTTAGCGCGCCGAAGCAAATGGACTTATAATGACACCCAAAAGTCTAATGTCACTGTGGCTCCGTCACTGAGCGCCGACGTCTCTAAATGGCCTGCGATTGAGCCTAAGTATAGCGGGTGCCATTGTGTGCGACAGGAGGGCCCGGTTCAATGGCTTCTCACGCTAATGTAGCAAAACCATGGCAACAAAAAGCAAAGCACTTTCTATGGGTCTGATCGTAAAAGATCTCTGCACTTGAGCGGTGTGTTCTGAGCTGAAGGAGGACATGGAGGGATAATGTGTCCAAATGGGAAGAACAAAGTGGTTTGGGACATTGGTGTTTTTGTTTTTCACGATGGATGAAATGATGAAGCAAGTTCCGTCAGCTTATTTTCCAAATCCTGTTTCTTGTAATAAGAAAGTTGGAAGGCGTAATGGCTTGTGTTAACCAACTAGATAGGAAATAGGAAATCCTCATCTAGCCCTGTTGACATTTATCTGTCCTGATCTCGTTGAGCACTGTAGTTTTTTTTTTTTTACAATAACTATAACTATACAAATAGCTGAACACTTTCCCATCCGTCCATCAAGAAGCACCCCATTTGATTCTTTAGTACAGTGGTTCTTAAACTAGGGATTTTCTGGGGGTCTCCAGATGATGGGGATACTGATACAATAGTGTTAAACGAGGCTTGACACCCTTCAATTGCAGTGGTAAATATAGATTTCTATTTGTTGGCCTATTAAAGTCATTTTTCTAGGTCTATATTCTGAAAATAAAATCAAACATTAGATATAACGCTAATTTATCACTTTGCGTGTCGCCTATTTTTTTGTGTTTGTGGGTCGCAGAATGTGAACTATTGTTATTTTGGGGGTCGCGACTGAAAAAGTTTGAGAACGACTGCTTTAGTAGGTTTTATTGAGACACAGAAAGTAGTTTTGAGCAGTAAAATGAATGCTAAGTAAAGTTGGTATTATCATCTTTGCACATAACGTGTCAGCAAGCCCCAAAATATTACATATAAGTCAAGAAAATGACATTACTACTTACAGACGATGCCGACGTCTGGCTGAGCACATGTTCAGACTGACTTTTCTGGTAAACCCTGATAAAGCGCTCGCCAATTTCACTTTGCTGTCTGAAAAAGCTGTTGTAAAGCTGTGCATGAGACCAAAAATTAATGCATGTGAATTTTAACAATGTGCCAAAGGGTTTCTGAGAGCAAAGGACGAATTAGGACTGGTTCTGCAGCGCGAAAATTAGGTACCCCAGCTTTAAGACGTAACATTTCACAATAAATTTGCTGGAAGGATGACCAGAGTAAATAGAATAAAAATGCCTTACTGGGCTGAAGTTGTTGAAGGTTGACCAATCGTCTAATTCCATGGACAAAGCAGGTGGCCGCTCATTGGAGAAGCTCATTAAGACGCAGCGTCGGCTCTTGGCTGCTGCCGCCGCACGCTTCTTGTTTGGCCTCTTCAGATTCCCCAAACAAACTTGAAGAGAAGTAAAGAGGCCCTCCCCGGCGCCCAGTGTCGGGGGTTTGGATCGAGGCCAGTCCGGATTTAGCTCGGCGTTTCTCTTGTGGGTTCCACGCTGGACTGGTCATCATGATGGAGTCTGGACTAAGGCCTTGGGCTTCGTCGACAGAGTGAGACGTCCCATCTGGTCTGCATGTCGTCTTTTAACGTCTCTGTAATGTTTCCGCTCGAGTCCACGGCGTCTTTTTGAAATTTACGATGCGTGAAAGTTCAAAATGTAACTTGTTGTAGCGGGTTCCTATGCTCCATGAATCTAAAAGAACAATCGCTGCACGGTGTTTCATTGATTTTGCTACAGAGAAAAATTCAAACTGTTTTATTTTTAAAGCCGTGTCGTAAATGGACGATAAAAGCAAAGGTCAGAGCTGTTGTTTGCAGGAGAGGAGAGGATGATTGGCGAAATGGCTGGAAGTGTTTTGCAAGTGGTCATGTTATGTCTCTGGCAACGCAAGTATTATTATATTTTACAACCTGAATACATTACTTATATTGGAAAGTCTATAAGTGTGATAATGATGCACTATAAATACTATTATGATGATTAGGGTTAGAAGGAAAGTGGTTTCATGGTCAAACAAATCACCAAGGATTGTTCAATGCCTCACATTAAAGGACACATATTCTGCTACAGTGACTTTTTTGAGCTTTAACATTGTTCTAACAATGTTCTGTCATCGAAAACATACCTGAAGTTGTATTCAATTGCATTCACACTGTTTTGAGGAATGTTCATTGGAAAATCCTCCCCCCTCCGAATGTGAAAAACACTTCCTGCTGAACTCCCTCGATCTGTGACATTTGTTCAGATTTCATACATCACTCATCAGAGAATTTTCTGCTGTTTTAAGTACTTAATTGATCACTAGACTCTAGTTCTGAACATTTCTGAGCCTCTAAACACAATCACAGCTACTGCTTGGCTAATCGCTGCGTGTCTTAAAAGTGCTAACATAACTAAACTACGTTAAGTGCTAGGTGCCAACTGCTGGCTGGATGCACTCAGTAAGTGTCATTGCACACAGCAGGGGAAATCCTTTCATTTAGTCTATAATAAACCTTTTTTTGTTTTAAAAAACACGAGATAGCAAATTTAAGGTACTCTGAAGCATGTTTAAAGGCAATATGAAAAATGCATAATATTTTTCTTTTAAATTGTGTTAAACAGTCAGACGTGGACATAACGTGAACTAACCTTGTGTGTGTGATGTGACTGTCTTGTTGGGGAGATTGTCTGTTGTCATGTCTCTTTCAAATTACATTGTTTCTAGTGTGAGCTTTTATCATGTTCTGTATCGTATCTCTGACAAATGACTTGGATAGTTTGCATTCCATCCTCCTCTCAGAGTATACTTTATAACATACAGTTGAATAACCCCTTATTCGTCCAGGAGTGATCCATTTAAGAAAAAAGTCATCTGGTTCCCAAATTACGTCTATCTTGATTTTTAAGACGTTGTCAGGTTGACACCTTTTGAAACTCCCTCACGATATACTGTAAGTACAAATTAGTATAGAGAGATGAGAAGAACACTTACACGTAAATACACTGCATGAAAGGTAAAATAAAAGCAACAGCAATAATTATCATGATCTTTACAATGGATATTATAACGACAAATCAGAATAACAATCACAGCGATAATGAAATGTAAAAAAAACTAAACTAAAAGCATAAGCAAGGAGTGTTAGGGTACGTAAACAGAGAAGACTTAAATAAACTGAAAGATCTTACGGATGTAGTGAAAGATTTTTATTTTGTTTTTCACATTATTTTGAAACGTGAAAAACAGAACTAGTTGATGATGATTCGACAGCAGTCAAATGTATCGCTCACTTTCCTAACGCAGTCCCAACATCCTAAATATTCATCATGAAGAGTTTGTAAGGACTTTTCATGACTTTCCGAACCCATAGCAGCACGGGTAAAGATATTAAATATTAGCATGTTAATGGCGCACTTCCTGCTTCTCTTGTCTGATAAAACGATCTGTAAATAGATGCAAGTAAAAGTTATGGTCTCATTTTCACCAGAATAGATGCTTTTACATTACATCTGTGCTGGAGCAACACAGATTTGACTTTATTACATGCAAAAAATTGGGAACATTGACTAGTTTTGTTTCACAACAGTAAAAATCAGGTACAGCACCTTTAACCTATTCCAATCAGAAGGGGCTTTGTGCTGGAATGATCTTCGTAGATTTGTCGGAAAAAGTGAGACAGTAAGTGCTTCTGAGCGAAAAGGTTGAGGTTACTGAAACTAGCAATTGTTTAAGATACTGGAGACAATAAAAATACATATATATCTTTTATGTATTACATATTTCTGAAGAATGTCCTAAAGTGGAAATTCTCAGCTTTAGCACCAAGTGTAAAAAACGCAAAGTAAGGTACAGCCAAGTTGACTAAGGCTGACTGAGAACTTGTGTAAACTGCCATATAACCTCGTCTTAACATTTCAAATGCAAGGCAGAATATGGGAAGAATCCAAGTACTATCTGAGACAGCCTATACAATATAATGTCCAATTTATCTTTCTCTTGTATAAAAGATATGTTCGGCAGAAATCTACATTCAATTTAGTCTTTTCAAACCACACTGGAGCTCATTCCCCTTATCGCTCTGTTCTTATCAGCTCATATTTGCAGAGAAAAAGAAGATCCGGCTGTGATAAGGCTCTATCCCTACAGTCTGTCACATGTGGCTGTTCAGATCCTCACTACGCCTCACACGCAGCTGTAATAGTTTCCTTTAGGGACCTTTTTCTCTCACAGCCTTGAAATTCCTGCTAATATTACCACTCTGTGTAAATATATAGCACTAATTAAGATGTATAGTCCTCATTAAGACTGAAGAATAAATGTGTGAAAGCTCTTGTAGAGTATTTGTTGCAGACAGGCTGTAAATCATTTCCACGGCAAAACGGTTGAGTGTTGCTGTTGATAATGAACTGTAAATGAAAACTGTTGTAACTGTTCCAATATGTCCTTTGGTAAAGAAAACAATGCCTGCACTTGAATTATGAACGCAATCACAACAGTGCAAGTACGTCAAAGGATGGCGTCAGAGAGGGACCACCAGGCGTCCCACACAAAGCAGGACTGTGTTTGACGTGGCAAGTGTCACTCTCTCTGCACCGAGCAGGTCAGAGGTCAGAGGAGCGAGGACGAGTGAAGACCTTCTAGAACCCAGGTCTGAATCACGAAGCCTTTGTGACTGGGCCTTTCCCCGGAGCAGAGCTAATCCTCACAGATAGAGGAGAACAGCTGCATGTCCCCACTGTCACAACCTGTCAGAGGCTCCTGCTGAAGACGTCCCATCAGAGGAGCAGCTGCAAGAGCGGGAGGAGAGGAGCAGCTGCAAGAGACAGAGGAGAGGAGCAGCTGCAAGAGACAGAGGAGAGGAGCAGCTGCATGTCCCCACTGTCACAACCTGTCAGAGGCTCCTGCTGAAGACGTCCCATCAGAGGAGCAGCTGCAGGAGCGGGAGGAGAGGAGCAGCTGCAAGAGACAGGAGAGGAGCAACTGCAAGAGAGATCAGAGGAGCAGCTGGAAGAGCGGGAGGAGAGGAGCAGCTGCATGTCCCCACTGTCACAACCTGTCAGAGGCTCCTGCTGAAGACGTCCCATCAGAGGAGCAGCTGCAAGAGTGGGAGGAGTAGCTGCAAGAGCCAGAGGAGAGGAGCAGCTGCAAGAGACAGAGGAGCAGCTGCAAGAGACAGAGGAGAGGAGGAGCTGCAAGAGACAGAGGAGAGGAGCAGCTGCAAGAGACAGAGGAGCAGCTGCAAGAGACAGAGGAGAGGATCAGCTGCAAGAGCAGGAGGAGAGGAGCAGCTGTAAGAGACAGAGGAGATGAACAGCTGCAAGAGTGGGAGGAGAGGATCAGCTGCAAGAGACAGAGGAGAGGAGCAGCTGGAAGAGCAGGAGGAGAGGAGCAGCTGTAAGAGACAGAGGAGATGAACAACTGCAAGAGACAGAGGAGAGGAGCAGCTGGAAGAGACAGAGGAGAGGAGCAGCTGCAAGAGACAGAGGAGAGGAGCAGCTGCAAGAGTGGGAGGAGAGGAGCAGCTGCAAGAGACAGAGGAGAGGAGCAGCTGCAAGAGACAGAGGAGAGGAGCAGCTGCAAGAGACAGAGGAGCAGCTGCAAGAGACAGAGGAGCAGCTGCAAGAGACAGAGGAGCAGCTGCAAGAGACAGGAGAAGCTGCAAGAGCGGGAGGAGCAGCTGCAAGAGACAGAGGAGAGGAACAGCTGCAAGAGAGATCAGAGGAGCAGCTGCAAGAGACAGAGGAGAGGAGCAGCTGCAAGAGACAGAGGAGCAGCTGCAAGAGACAGAGGAGAGGAGCAGCTGCAAGAGACAGGAGCAGCTGCAAGAAACAGAGGAAGCTGCAAGAGCGGGAGGAGTAGCTGCAAGAGCGGGAGGAGAGGATCGGCTGCAAGAGCGGGAGGAGAGGATCAGCTGCAAGAGACAGAGGATCAGCTGCAAGAGACAGAGGAGCAGCTGCAAGAGACAGAGGAGCAGCTGCAAGAGACAGAGGAGCAGCTGCAAGAGACAGAGGAGCAGCTGCAAGAGACAGAGGAGCAGCTGCAAGAGACAGAGGAGAGGAGCAGCTGCAAGAGACAGAGGAGCAGCTGCAAGAGACAGAGGAGAGGAGCAGCTGCAAGAGACAGAGGAGAGGAGCAGCTGCAAGAGACAGAGGAGAGGAGCAGCTGCAAGAGACAGAGGAGAGGAACAGCTGCAAGAGACAGAGGAAAGGAGCAGCTACAAGAGACAGAGGCTCAGCAGCAAGAGCGGGATTTTGGCGGGATTTTGATTAACTTTATGCTGCAGAAGGAATTACATAGGGGACTTGAAACACCTAGTTTTCCCTGACATGCTACAGTTGGACTTAACACGATGTGACAGCAGAAATGCTCAGAAATGGCTCAAAAAATGGCTCAAAAAAGCACACTTTGGAAAAATACCTCTGCACTACAGATCTATCCCATTTCTTCCTCATTAGCAATCTGTACATGACACAATTAGCTTTTGTAAGACTTGAATGACACAGTGGCTTCTAATCCTTGGTTCAAAGTCAGTAAAACGCTGACAGTGCAGAGTCTGAAGATGAATGGACATTTTCCCAGAACAGAGCTTACTCCTGACCGATCACATTTGAAATCTCATCACCGCTGCACCTTTCTGTCGCCAAAGAAGAGGTGTAAAGAGAGAGAGGGAATCCAGAGGAAATAGATCAATATTTAATTTTGTGCCCCGGAGATGTGTTCATGCGCTAATCGTCAGCGACAGGAAAAGATGACACCTGGAGTGGGCCTCTCTCGGCTCTACATCTTCAGCGCCGGTCACTGCGCGGCTTTACTCAGACACATCCGTCTGAGCCTCTGTTCTCAGTCTCACACAGAGCCGACAGAACTTCTATTTCAGAGAGGAAGTTTTTTGGCAAGAGGGCTACATGGTCAGCGAAGTATGAAACGTACTCATTTGAGCCACATTTTGACAGATCCCACCGACCCGTTCGCCTAGAAGTGCTTTTGAATAGTTTTAGGTGGAAGTCCTTCTCGGGGACGGCGTTGGATCGCTTCAAAAGACTGGTACGTTTTATTTACTACAATGGAGATGCCTTACTTACCTCCTCAATTACACAGCTTCCTCCTAATTGGAATAACCTTGGCAAAACAAAAAAAAATGCTCTAAACTGGAAAGGCTGAACAAAAATAAACATAAACCACTGCACACTGAAAAAATCACATCAACATTAAAAAAAACAACATCTTTTGAAAACACCTGGTCTCCAGACTTTAGATTTATACAAATCTGATTCTTCTCATGCCTTTGCCCTCTCATAACCAACCCCTCCCACGCACACAAAATGGTTATTTGCTTGGTTTTTTTTTAAGGTAAGAATGTCCCGTCACCTGTCTGAAGTACTTTTCACCTGATGAATGGAAATACACAAATAATTATTCTTATTCTTAAAGAGGACACAAACTTTAGTATTGTCTAATATTTAAAATAGTCTTAACTCTTAATACTTCTATATCCAATAACTACAATGTAATGTAATTTGTTTTGAAGCAGCTCAGTTGGTAGAGTGTATATGCATTGCAGAATTATGTTTTATTTTAATGTAAAAACATTACGTGATGATCAAACAGCAATCCATCATTTTCTCCCACTTGTTTGTTAGGGGTCGCGGGTGACAGGAGCCTATCCCAGTGACTTTGGGCCCTAGGCGGGAACACCCTGGACAGTGGCCAACTCATCACAGGGTTAACAGAGACACAGACAGACAAGCGTTCACTTGGAGCACCCAGAGAGGTCGTGTGATGATGGTCTGGTCTGGGATTCGACCCCATTATCTCCTTATTGGGAGGCAAGAGCTTTAACCGCTCTGCCACCGTGCCCCCCCTACTGTAATCATTTTCTTTTCTGTACGTAAACTAGAGAAGAAATTATGAGTTGATATTGATATGTTATCATGGCATAAATGAAATTGTGATTAGTTCGAACAACAACTAGATGAATGAATCGTTATTATCCAACTTTATTTTAGAGCCACTAAACTAGCTCTATACCAGGTCTAAACCAGGTCTAAACCAGGAATAAACCAGGTCTAAACCAGGACTAAACCAGGTCTAAACCAGGAATAAACCAGGTCTAAACCAGGACTAAACCAGGTCTAAACCAGGACTAAACCAGGACTAAACCAGATCTAAACCAGGACTAAACCAGGACTAAACCAGATCTAAACCAGGACTAAACCAGGTCTTAGCCAGGACCAAACCAGGACCAAACCAGGGCTAAACCAGTTAACTTGAGAGTTTCTTCTAATAAGACGGTTGTAAAAAAAGCTATAAACTCATTTACCTGACAGTGGCAGGACAAGAGATACGATATTTTCTAGATTTTTTGGAAGATGGATTGAGGGCCAGATTATATCGCTTGAAGGGCCTGATTTGGCCCCCGGGCCATGTTTTAGTTGAGTGCTCCAGATTTTGAGTCAAAAGGAGTGCACTTATAACTCTGAACTGAAGGCAATTCATTGTATTTACAATTACAACATTTTTGTAATTGAATAGACTGATAACTGATAACTGATAACAAAACTATGCATACGATTAATTGCACAGCCCTACCTTGAGTGTTGTAAAGGGCTTTACAAATACAGGTTGGTTAATGATGGATTTATTGATTGACTGAATTATAAATGTAAGATTCTTTCCTTTTTACACTAAATTAAAGACGCTTTGTGTCACACTCAGAGTGCCCCTTAACTTAAGTTTCAGGCAAGTAAATGGGTTTAGTAGTCGCATATTGTCAATCACTATTATTATCTATTTATATTTGATTTGGTTTATGCTAAATTTACAACTAATAACACTTTTTAATTCAGACTCAGAAAGTCCATTTCATCTTCACCATTCTAAGTACCCCCTGTAACTGGTCCCTGTACCCCTGGTTGGGAATCACCGATGTAAAATATGTGTTGTCATCTTAGTAAAACACACATTTTTCCTCTAAAACCTTTCAGGACATAACCGTGCGGCTGTTCTTGCCCTGCTCCCGCTCCTTCGTGCTCTCAAATCCATCTGCCAGTTCTCTCCTTTCATATTCCACATTATGATCCTCCACATCCCTCCGACTGTTAGACACGCTCTCTCTTTCTCTCTCCTCTTCACTCTCAGACCTCCCGGTGAGAGCGGACCTTCCACAGCCTCAGATTGGTCTCACGGGAGAAAGGCCCATCGCTCTTAGACTGAACGCCCGCATGTGCCGCCGAATCGCTCACTGCGGTCCTTCTGGCGCTGTATGGGAAAGGTAATCCCACTGTGAAGCCATTCTGCTGTAAAGAGCTTCCAGACTTAGCAGGTGTTTGGGCGCTGGACATGGACTGTAGAATAAAGGGACGTTTTTGTTTCATTTGGTGCGTAATCGAACCGTCACTGCATCTATACTTACAAGCCAATGAGAGCACCCTCCAGCCTCTCCGTTCTGTCTATAACCTTGGCTTTAAAGGTCCTGGACAAAAAGCCACTCCATTATAATTGCCATAATATCCTCAGCCAATGTAAAATACTCAGCTTTGATATGCTCAGTTTTGATCAGATTTTCTATTCTAATCTATGTTCAGTGTTTAAAATGATTAACAAGACAGCTCCACCTTCGCTGAATAAATTTGTGCACCCTTGTTCCGAGCAGACAATTTGCACCTCTCGATCCACAGCCGAAAAAAAAAACGGTATCATCCCCAAAAGATGTTCTGCCTTTGCACAAGCTGCGTTCTTGCTTAAAACAATAAAACAGTGGAACCAGCTCCCTAACAGTGTTGTAGAGCAGGGGTGTCCAAACTTTTTCCATCAAGGGCCACATATTGAAATATAGACCAAGCGGAGGGCCACAAATCAATCGTGAAACGTTGAAAAAAGCTGCATTTATCTGATGTTTTAAGCACCACCACATCTACATTCAGTCTCAGTGCCTTAATATCAGGTCTGTACTGCACCAAAGTGTTAGTTATTTAGGTTAGAATTGTAGAAAATCTTAAATGTGCTTTATATAGTACTTATCAGGACAGTGTGGGCCACTTCACCAGGAAGCCTAAGGGCCAATAAAAATTGGTCTGAGGGCCGTCCAAACTAAGGCCCTCATATTTTGTACTAGGATATCTGTAATGTTTTAAGTTGTATACACAGGGACTGGGGATGAAAAGTAGCTTTTTGCTAAATCTAGTGCAAAACATCTTCTCTTTTATAAGAATGACATGTACCGGACAAACATATAATAAACTAAACTAAACAAGGGATTTAATCTTGCCTGATTAAATGGCACTTTTCATTTTTTGCCTCGTTTACTATGTTGTAGTACAAAATGGCGCAACCAGAGGGAAGGCCACAGTGACACCTTGGGCCCCGGGGGAACCAATACACTTTACCCCCCCCAGTCCAACGCCCCTGCACTCATCGATGTACAAAACTCCAAAGTATACATAAACAATATGTAGATAACCTGAATAAATAATGCATGACAAACTTTTTTCTACCTTTTGGCTTCTCAGGTGAATAGTTTTCTGTTTTTCTTGCACTCAGTCATGCGCTGATGTGACGTCGGTGATGCGGATAATCCTAGAAACAACTTCTGGTGTGATCAGGAGAAAAAAAAAACAGCGTAAATGTCACGGTTTGACACATATGTAAGTGTACAGACATTTCACTTTCTCTATACAGCTGCGCATGGAAGCAGCTCCTTCAAAGTGATAGGAGCTAAATAAAGGCTTTGTTTGACTGGGGGCCTCATTAGAAGTGAATTTGTAGCTATCAGGCTTTGATGAACTCTAACAGAACGCCGATGTAGCAGACTAAGTGCATTTTAACTTTTGTTTTTTAACTGAAAACTATACTCAAGCTTTCCAACCTGCCCTCCCACAGCTCACAAACACCACCTCTTCTCCATCTATTGAAACGATAAACTCCTGTATAGCTACTACTGAGACAAGTCCGAAGAACATCCAAGGTCCTCTAGATTCACTGGAACCAGTTTTGAGAATATTCAAGGTCCCTGAGCTAATATTGGAACAAGTCTGAGGAACATCCATGGTCCGCTAGCTACAACTGAAACAAGTCTAGAACGCCCAAGGTCCTCTACCTACAAGAGAAACAAGTGTGAAGAACATCCATGGTCCGTTAGCTACAACTGAAACAAGTCTAGAATGCCCATGGTCCTCTACCTACAAGAGAAACAAGTCTGAAGAACATCCATGGTCCTCTACCTACAAGAGAAACAAGTCAGAAGAACATCCATGGTCCGTTAGCTACAACTGAAAAAGTCTAGAACGCCCATGGTCCTCTACCTAAAAGAGAAACAAGTCTGAAGAACATCCATGGTCCGTTAGCTACAACTGAAACAAGTCTAGAACGCCCATGGTCCTCTACCTACAAGAGAAACAAGTCTGAAGAACATCCATGGTCCTCTACCTACAAGAGAAACAAGTCTGAAGAACATCCATGGTCCGTTGGCTACAACTGAAACAAGTCTAGAACGCCCATGGTCCTCTACCTACAAGAGAAACAAGTCTGAATAACATCCATGGTCCGTTAGCTACAACTGAAACAAGTCTAGAACGCCCATGGTCCTCTACCTACAAGAGAAACAAGTCTGAAGAACATCCATGGTCCGTTAGCTACAACTGAAACAAGTCTAGAACGCCCATGGTCCTCTACCTACAAGAGAAACAAGTCAGAAGAACATCCATGGTCCGTTAGCTACAACTGAAACAAGTCTAGAACGCCCATGGTCCTCTACCTACAAGAGAAACAAGTCAGAAGAACATCCATGGTCCGTTAGCTACAACTGAAACAAGTCTAGAACGCCCATGGTCCTCTACCTACAAGAGAAACAAGTCTGAAGAACATCCATGGTCCGTTAGCTACAACTGAAACAAGTCTAGAACGCCCATGGTCCTCTACCTACAAGAGAAACAAGTCTGAAGAACATCCATAGTTCTCTAATGGAACTAGGCTTAATAATATCCCTGGTCCTTTAGCTGCTGCTGGAACATGTTTGAAGAACATTCATGTCCTTTAAGCTGCTACTGAGATAAGTCTGAAGAACATCTAAAGCCCTCTATCTTGAGATAAGTCTGAAGGTCCACTAACATTCAATGTCCTCTACCTCTGAAGAAGAAAGGAGAAAGTCTGAAGAACATTCAAGGTCCTTAAGCTGCTATAGAAAGATTTTTTTTTAAATATTCATGGAACATTCAAGGTCCTTGAAACTGGTCTAAAGAACATCCAAGGGATCAATTAAAAAAATAAGTAAATAAATAAAATAAACTGAAGTCAGACGGACATCCATGGTCCTCTAGCAGCATGGGAACAAGTCTAAAGAACATTCAGGGTTCTACCTAATATTAAAAACGAGTCAAAAGAACATTCCAGGTCCTATAGTTGCTATTGAAACAAGCCTAAAGACTTCCCAAGTTCATGTACTATTGGGACAAGCCTGAAGAATATCCAAAGTCCTCTAACTACAATTGAAAGAAGTATAAAGAACGTAACCAGGACTCTTTAGCTGCAGAAGAAACAAGTCTAAAGAACATGCAAGGTACACAATCTGCTAAAGGTCCTCATCTGTTACTGAAATAAGCCTGAAAACATACAAGGTTCCTTAGCTTATACTGAAATAGATGTACTTCCAGTGTCCATTATTTTGTGACCTGAGTGAAAGAGTGTTTAGGGTGTTTGTTTGACACACAGTCTCATTAAAAGTAAATTTGCTCAAGCATTATGGCCTTGGTTAAGACCTTTTACACTGGCCTGGAGCTGATATCAAACAGTTTTGCATAACATGGCCTTTATTTGTTGCAATCAAGTACATTTTTGGCATCCTATTTGAATGAAAATAATGATTACAGTTTCCTAGATGTTTTCTTATTTGAAACAGGACTGTGTGTGCGTGTCTGTATGCTCTAAGTTGAATACAATGTAGTCTCGCTAAATGCCATGAACTTTTGACCTGGCAGAACACATCACATACTGTAAATTGTACTGATGACTTTAAACCTTTAAGGTAAACTACTACATATTTCGCTCCACCTCAGTAAAATGACAAGCTAGTTCTCTCATTGGTTTGAACAGTGCGTCCTCCTGTTGTGAAAGGTCAAACCGTGCTCCGTAGAGGTCAGGTCACTGTATTTAACTGATGTATTCTCTTAGACAAGGCTCCAGACTCCGCTCTCACCTACAGGCCGTTAGAACACTCACCAATTAACCCTGTGCCCTTCGAATTTTTGTAAACAACATTCTTAACATTGACTTAGCTCAAGGCAAACAGGCTAATTTTATGTTTTTTGCTGTTGAAACGTGGAAATACTACACAATCCTTTGTAATTCTTGCGTGGTCGGGCAAATCCCAGTTGGAAATGTGTGCAGTTCATAAAGTGTGGCAGGGTTATTTGTTACTGTCAAGAGATTTGGATGGACACCAGTTTTACAAATTCACAACTTTCAATCTTGATGCAAAGGAAAGCTTACAATACTTTTGGACAATAGACAGTAATTTACAACACAACATATTAGTAGTTTTGTTTTGTTTTTTGTTAGTTCTGATCAGTGGTGGACTTACCATTAGGCAGCAGGCCACAATTGCCTTGGGCCCCCAACCTGAAGGGGGCCCCCAATAAGATGCCTCCCAATCATCATAGACGCAAGGCTCTAAAACAGTTGATGTTCTTTCAATATCACAGTAATGTACTTTTAAACAAAAAGACCTCCGTAAAGCTAAATAGTAAATAAAATAAAACATAACATTATAAAATTACAAATGAATATCATATGTTTAAATCAGCTGAAGATGCGTTGAAATGCACTAACATTTGGGAAATATGGTCTCAGTTCTTTAAGCTCTTGCACATATGAATTAGAATTTTCGAATAGTTTACTTACTGCCCTGAATTTATGAACATTTCCAGCCACTGACGTTCAAAAAACAAATAAAACAAAAAGCGAAAGCTTCCTGTCAAGAACAGTTCAAGGGACACGACAGAAAGGTTATAGAAAATCACACTTGATGAGGAGGGGCCTGTACTTAATTTTGCCCCGGGCCTCCAAATTCCTAGTTCTGCCACTGGTTCTGATATTGATAAAAGCCCATTCGAAAACGATTCGGGAAAAGAGCTATTTTGCACTATTTGCTTTGATTTCCATTCGTTGAAGTTGCGATCCAACCACAGAGCTACTGCCTCTCCAAATTATTTATTCAAAGCAGATTTTGTATAATTCATCATAGCCTTTTCCATCAAATTCAAGTTTGTAAAATTAGCAAGAAAACAGGGTTAGTCTTCCCCAGTAATTATGGTTTAAGTTTACCATATGCTTTTCAATATGCTTTAAGTCATGTTGAATACAGTGCAGTTGTCATGTTCATTAAAGGGCATACACTTGTGGCATTTAACATTTGAACTGACAGAACATGCCACATTCTGTACATCCCGCTAATGAATTCAGATGGGCTAAGTGACTTTAAACGTTTGGGGGAAACTATTAGCTGCATAATCCGTGATGAATGTGCCTTGAGTCACTCCTCTTTCAGCCTCGACCTCTTTTTCCGTCTGTTTCTCTTCTTCTCATTTGCCCGTCCTTCTCTCCCTCCCCTCTTCCTCCCCCTACAGGCAGCAGTGTCTTGCACAAAGTGACAGGATGGCTGTAATTGGCTGTTCTCTCTGAATCAGATGTTGCCCGGGCGATGGGAGTGTGCGCCGGCGATTACCCATAACCCCCTGCTCTTCTGCGGCGTCAGGGGTTAGTGCTCTACAGCAGTGGTTCTTAAACTTTTTGTCTGGGGACCCCACATAAAAATCTTGTGAGGTCTGGCGACCCCACATTACTCCCACGCCGATTTTGGGCAGACCTATAGTTATTGACACTCCCTCAAAAGGTTTTTGTCATTCCGTCAAACTAAATCAAGTAAAAACCAACTGGCAATGTAAGAACTACAAGAATTTATATCACAACAAGTGGAACAAAGCGAACAAAGTGAACAAATAAACACTGAATAATTATGACATTAAATAATACACTAAATAATGTTGTATTTATGTCTATAAAATACAGGGGTCACTGGGTCAAATGCCCTACAAAAAAAAGTACTGTGGGATTTTATTTTCTTTACCTCACTGTACAGCAGTAAAACTAACTTTCACTTGCACTTCACTGATGGCCTTATATCTGACAGATTCCAATGTCAACTATACACTTACAATGTATATAAACTAAAACACTTAAAATTGTACATAAAATAATATGCTTAGAAATGTACATAAAACTGGAGGTGCAGGTCAGGCTGCGCAGGTTATAGAGAGAATTAGTATTAGACACATCTCGGTCCTTGTCTGGGACAAATTAGTTAGCACAAGGTAGTTAGGACGAGTTAGTTAGGATGAGTTAGAGGTTGAGCGCTTCTCGTCAAGGCAGTGAGCCAGAGCGCTCTGTGATTTTGTGAAGAGAGAGAGAGTAAAAGGCGTGGACCGACAGGAGCCATGAGGCCCAGCCTCAGGTGGGACTTTTCTCCATCATCTGAGTGAAACTGCACGCAAAAGGCGCTGTGAGGAGCGGAAGACCTGAAGCGCTGAAGCGGGTTTGAATGACTAACGAGCCCGCTCTGACCGCACGAGCCCGCTCACGGACCGCACGAGTCCAGTTCACGGAGCTCACGAGCCCGCCACGGACCGCCGACGAGCCCTGCTCACGGACCGCACGAGTCCAGTTCACGGAGCTCACGAACGCACGAGCCCGCCACGGGCCGCGCGAGCCCGGCCACGGACGCGCGAGCCCCGCCACGGACCGCACAAGCCCCGCCACGGACGCACGACGAGCCCGCCACGGACCTCACGAGTCCAGTTCACGGACGCGACGAGCCCCGCTCACGGACCTCACGAGTCCAGTTCACGGACCGCACGAGCCCCGCTCACGGACCTCACGAGTCCAGTTCACGGACGCGCGAGCCCCCGCTCACGGATCGCAAGAGCCCAGTTCACGGACCGCACGAGTCCAGTTCACGGACCTCAGATAGGCAGAATAAGCGCCTGACAGGGCTTCATGTGTTTAGTGTTCTACCTGCACCAACGGGACGCCTCCTGGCCGGCCCACGTTATCCCCTCCCTGCTCCTTGCAGTTTTTTGGGAAGGCATCCGTGCTCTCTCCTCCTGTTCTTTTTTCTCCACTCCGCGCTAACTCTCTCTCTTCTCCTGCTCTCTCCTCTGTTGCGCTCTCTTTTTCTCTCTCCTCCGCTCCGTGTAGAGCCGCGCTCTTTCAGTCAGGTGTCTTGACCCATTTATTCGAGGATTAGTATAAAAAAAACACAGCACTGGCTGCTCACGCGCTCTTTCACCGTGGAGCGCATGTTACGGACATGCGCGCCTCTGCCCCCTGCCGAGCCCGACTCAGCCCGACAGCAGAGCGGACGGGTCGGTTTCGGGCCGGGTCCGGCTCGGGACAAGAATTTAAGCTCTAAGCGGCACACACAGCGCCTAGGAATGCGAAAACAGCAGCTCTGAATTTGTATATATATATTTTTTTCATAGTTTCACCTCACAAAATAGCCGTTAATTCCCGACTGGAAAAAATTTGGCGACCCCACAAAAGTTTTCCGCGACCCCACTTGGGGTCGCGACCCCTAGTTTAAGAACCACTGCTCTACAGGACAGAGGACGGACGGAGGTCACTGCTGTCTGCTGTCAGCTGCACTTTGACTCAATCACATACAGTTTACATATTTAACGATTTAGTTGGATTATAAATGTTAAAGGATACTAGTTTGAGCCCAAAAATGTTGTTTTAACTTTGCCTGTTATATCAATTCAGGTGATATTTATAAGTCTATAAACTCAAGACAATTCAACTTGTCCGGCTCCCACTGTTGCGTTTGGGACCAGGACAGCAGTGGGTCAGAGATTGGACCAATCAAAGGGCAGCAGCGTCGTGGGTATGGGGCGGAGCCAATGGTGGAGCTCCTGAACAAATCAAACCAAAGCAAACACTGCAACGCCAAAGGCTGAACTTGTTTTAGTAAAAATACTGACCATTTAGTATTTTAAAAAGGGGTGGGGAAAGGGAAAGATGTCAGTGCTTTTTGATTTTTCGGCTTGTTGTGCTGTTGTGGTGCTTCGTCCAATCAGCTTCAAATATTCGTCATGAGGTTCCGCCTTTTCGCGCCTGTCTTCAGCGAGAGCCTTTCCAGAGAGTGCTACATTCTCTGGCACTAGCCCGGCTGTTTTAGAGCACGATCATTTCAACTCCAGTCCAAACAATCACAATAAGAATCAGAATCAGAATCAGAATTACTTTTATTTATCCCCAAGGGGAAATTCTTTAAAGGGGAAATTCTTTAAGAACAGCTGTAAAGAGACACTACATGCAAAAGTATGCTTTTTTTTAATGACAGTGATTGTGATCAGTATGTTCCACTTAAGTACAAGTAAGTCTAATATTTTGGTTTACTATTTAAAGCAGAAATAAGTAACATTTTTACCGTATTAAATGTCTCTGGCAGTCCATGTGGAGATTGCAAATGTATTTTCGGGGCGTTTGAAGCTCACGTTGTCTCCCCCTGCTACCTATGAGCCGACACTGACCAGAAGACAGAAGGCTATCCTGAGAAAACCTGGCTCCTTTTGTAATATTTGACAACGTGAAATGTTTTTGTATATGATTGTCCATCTTTGTTTCAATAAAAATGAAGGAAAAAAAGAATCTTTTGCGTCTTTTCACAAGTAGTATATATTCACAAAAGAGCTGCAGGGTAGGCTCTAGTAGTTCTACATTAAACAGCCTGAGAGTGCAGCATCTGAAGAAACTAGCATAGAACTGGTTGTAACTTGGACCCATGAATACATAACTTTTCTGGTCTCCGTGGAAGTAGAAAGGTAAAATGCAGGAAAAGCAATTACTTCTCCAGAGAGACAATCAAATGCTCGACCCCTGCTTGTTTTACTACTAGAGCACTTTTTAAGATATAAAGACATTCAAAAGACTTTCTCTGGAACAATTTCGTTTACAAATACTGGGTGTTTCTCTTTCAAATAACCAACCGATACAGACCCTTGCTTGACCCGTGCACACATTCCCTGCCTCCTCACACTGTCTGCTGATGAGATCTCGTTTCCCTGTGAGCCATCGACTTGAGATTGCCCGGGCTCCTCCGACAGTCCATCGACCCGGGCCGTCCACAGCTTTGGGTCACGCCTCATGTGCTCCTTTATGAGCTCAAATTAGGCCTCTGTGTCCAGGTGAGGCGCATCCATCTCCGCATTCGTCGGTTCAGCTTGTCCCGTTTATTTACTTAGAAGAGGAGGAAGTATCGCCATCGGTCGCTCCAGGCACGGACGCAAATAAGCTCTGATACATGTTAGTTACAAATGACCAGAGCTGCTGAAGGTCAAGCAGAGGGAGGAGGTGAGGAGATGGATGTGCTCACGGTCTGGAGGCAGGGATACTTGTAAATCTCAGGTGTAGTTGGTAAAATAAAATGAAAAAAGTGAGTAAATAAATAATTTAAAGAATTAATAAAAGGCCCACCAAAAAAGATTGTACCTTGGATCCATAATTTGGTGCTACGTCCCTGAAGGTAAAGCACCTGTAAACGTATAATGTAATTTGTACTTTTATTGTTCCTTTGGGGAAATTTGTCTGCTCGTGTTGTAGTGCCTTACAGTTAAAAGCAACGCGATACACACATCACACTCAATGGAGCGCACAGCCTGGTGGATTTATAAAAAATCTCTTACTGAAACTTAGTTATTAAAGTCTATATGACAGGTTCTCATAATATTCTAATTATATTATATGGAATTTCAGTTTGTGAAGACATTTTGAGAAATAAAAGTTTACAGGAAGTAGTGCTGAGTTCTGATACAGAATCCCTCTGTGATGTCATCAAAAGGCGGCGCACCATTGTAAATACAGAGACAATTTACAGACAATTGGCATGTTTTTCTGACAGTTTAAACAGTCATTCAACTAAATAAATGTGTTATCAGGTATTATTATTTGTCAAATCATAACTTAATTTTTATGGATTTTGGCCCTTGTTTTCAAAATGGTTGCCTGGTAACAGTTGTGGAATTAACTCTACCGATGTCCTGTTTGCTGCTCATGAACAACCAGGAAGTACAATTACAAACAGTATGAAAACTGTCAAACTGGGGTCAAATAGGCAAAATGTTTAGTAAAATTTCAAATATCATCATGTTCACTAAGTTTTAGTGAAATATGCCATTTAACCTGTGAAATGCGTCGTCTAACTGGTCATATTCACCTAATTCCACCCAATATAAATATCACACATGAAAGCAAGTGTTTTTGAGCAGAAATACTACATTTTCTACACTTTTAGACACGACTATATAGTACAGTCCAGTCACTGTGATGTAGGAGCCTTATTGATGCAGGTTAAAATATATCTGTATATATACATATATATCCATAAAAAACAATCAGATCTGCGGAGCGATGAGTCTGCTAACAGTATACTAATACTGACACTTTGGATGTGTCATCACCACTTTGCCATGACGGACGGCAGAAGCGCTGTCTGTGCATCTAAAATAATGGAAACTCTGTTGAAAAGCTGCCCATTTCTACACTGACTGTATTGATTTTACAAGTAAAATTGTGGTGTCCTGTTGTGCAGTTGGCTGCACTAATAACAATAGGCAGGGAGTAAACCTCATGTAACTTTTTATCGTATCCACCTTATTCCGTCCCCCCCACTTTTGCCTCTTTTTGCCACAGATACGCACTTCTGTTGTAAACACATTTCCGGTTTGACGAGAACTCTTTTAAAGCTAACGCCGAACAAGGGAAAGGTCTCACAGCTAAAATGTTACATTAGATGTAGCCATCACCTAATTGACAAAAAATTGCAATCATTTTGAGTTTTTGTCAGATTTGCGTTCCCTGCAATGCTGAGTTCACTCTTTTCAGCTATTCGCTAAGGTGCACCCACGTGATCATGTGACATGTGAGATGCAAAGGGTCAATAGTATACAAATAATGCATGCACTATACTGTCGAACATTCCAGGCAAAGCAAAACCATGTCTTCGGAGACAAAGAGGTGCTGGCCCCTTCTCCAGAAAAGTCCCTACATTTAATTCTCCCAGCTCAGTGCCTCCTGTCGTGTTGAAACAGCCCCTCAGTGAGCCTGCTGACATTTAGCGTGTGCGGCCCAACGGGAGGACGCTCCTGTTGTACTTACGCTCCTGTTGTACCGACGCTCCTGTTGTACCGATCAAACACAGTCGACATCTCGTAGCGCTGTTCCCCTCAGCCCCAAACTTCATTACAAGTCACTGCACATAAACAAGAAACGTCTGCCGGATCAGTGCCGCTAGCTTGAACGCCCGTGGGACCGACGGCGTTCGTACCAGTGGGTCCGTACACCGATGTGCGGCGTTAATGAGCCGATAATTGAGTCGTGAATCAGACGGTGCAGGAGGCATTGGCAACGAGAAGATGGAAGCTCCACGGCTGAGAGCGAAGAGGCAGTAAAGAGCAGAGAAGCACCAGAGATACAGTCACTTATATGGAAACAAAGGAGGCAGAAAAGTGGTTTGCAATAAATAGAATGTCTGCAATGTGAGCCGCACTCTCGTATGAATAAATAACTGAACATATTGTAGTAGTAGTGAATTAGCAGAAGTGTAATCCATGCCACTTATACAGCACCGCGCTCTTCTTGATACGCAAAGATGCTTTACATTAGAGCTGTGATGATAAAAATCAAATTGTATGCTGGTCCCTGTGACATTCTGCTATTTTTGTGAAAGTGTCATATCGTGATTCACTGTTTGTGTCTTTAATGCAGCTGTCTGTTCAAACACACTTTTTCTCCTGCTGTTTAGCCTCTGAAGCCTCTGAGCAGATGACTTTATTTACATCTTATAGGCTACGGTTGCACAATTAAATCAAATCAGCATAAAATTTCAATTTAATGGATGCAATTAGCAAATCGCAAATGTTGCAGTTTTTGAAGTGCAAGAAGAATCTTACACAAACAACAAAATGTCTTGTTTTGATTTGAATCGCTGTAGTTTGGATTTGTACAAACATGTTCAAAAGCAAGTGAAAAAAGCGTGACTCGATGCACCAAAATGTGACTAAAAGTGACAAAAACATGTTTAAATATGACAAACACAACTGAACGTGACAAAACCGTGACTAAAAGCGACAAAAACACGACTAAAAACAACAAAGACGCGACTAAAAGTGATAATGACGCGTTTAAATTTGACAAACATGACCAAAAGCAACAAAATTCTGTTTCATCAACATGTAAACCGCAAATCTAATCCCAATCGCACTGGTCAGAAAAATCACAATTACATATTTTTCCTAAATCATGCAGTTCTATTAAAGCCAATAGAAAAATACAAAGTGAACATGAATCGTGACAAAATCGAAATCATGATCTGGCCCCAAGAAAATCCTGATAATTTTTTGCCATTTCATTTCATTTCATTGCATTATCCTTTCAGCTACTATTAAACACAGCACACCACTTCCATACTAGGCAATGTGGATGAAGAGTCTTGCCTAAGGACACAACCACATTTCCTCCAGCCGCTCCACATAGATATAAGAAGACAGATTGCTACAGTAACAGTATTTGGTTTGTTGGTTTGTGTCAAGGTTGAATATTAAGTCATTTAAATACACATGTACATTTGACTTAAATGACAAAAGGTGACTTTGACCTTTTAGCCATGTTATAACACTGTTACCTTGTATTTCACCTACCTCATGCTTCTTCCATTGATCCTGAACTACAAAATACCTTTAACATATTTGGTAAAAGGTCACATTTTTATATAGCGCTTTTCCACCTTCGAGGCACTCAAATCGCTTTACGTCAGGGAACTATTCATCCATTCACAAACCAGAGCACGCAGACACTGGGGACAAGGCAGGTTAAGTGTCTTTCCCAAGGACACAACAACAGTATTCACCTGAGGGAACTGGAATTGCACCGCCAACCTGCAAGTCAGTTGATCTGACCATTCAACCAATGACCTTTATGTCTGGAGCGGTATTTGAACCGCCGACTTTTGGATCAGAAGACAATCTCTCTGCCAACTGAGCTACTAGCATTATTTCCTCCCAATTTTCTTGAAACAACGCTCTAATAAAGCTGCTTGTTGTGTCGGGTAGGGCATCTGACATAAAGCATTTCTAAATCACTGCGTATTCCACGTGTTCAGTGTTTGTTCCCCAAAGCTAACACCGCGGCAGATTTTAAATTGACCGAAAAGTCTGACGAGGAGTTAGTGTCAGTCAGATATTCTTCAGAGTCTGGTCACGAACTTCCAACCATGACTCAAGTTTCATGCACCAAAAAAAATGAAAGAAAATCCGACATCCGACTCCCCACAGTTATCTCCTCCCTCTCTCCTTTACGCAGACACTGGAGGCTCTGCGCTGGCCTTTAGAGCGTCGTGCTTGTAATCTGGTCATTAACAATCTGCCCAATTTCTCCAAAGGAAAAACTGTGATGACAGATGTCGGGCCCGTGCCTCAGAGGGGGCTGACCTTTGGGTGGGCCCGATGGGTGCTCACGGCTGTGTGCGCCGCGAATGGACAGAGGAGCAAGACACCGAGGAGCGCCGAGACATGCAGTACATTTCAGATCTTTATAGGGATTAGCAGTTAAGGTGAGACACTACAGGGGAATAGGAAAAAATCTTACATTTAAAGATATCAGTTTGAAACGTCTCCTGTAGTTTTGTCATATACATTTTATGTATAAAAATGGCAAAAAAAAAAAAAAAAACATATGTAGGACATTAAAATTTGAAAAATGGACAGAACAAGGTTTAAATTTCTTGATTCATTTTATACACATATTACTTACAAAAAAAATTGTAGAGGGGATTTTGGATTTCTTATTTAGTTTTGAGGTAAACTAGACTGGACAAAAAATTGTCCTAAAAATTCAAATTTTAACTCCTTTTAAAACTTCAATAAATCAATTTTAGAATTAAATAATGCAATGCAATGCATTAGAAAAATACATGTTAAGAAAACAGCCTTTGAAGTTACAATGTCCCAGAGAAATCTATGGAGCAAGTGGATTAAATGGAAGAATAAAACGTTTTTATGAGCAAATTGGAAAAGTTTGTTGTTTCCACATGATTTTCCACAAGCTGATATGTTGAGAGAGCAAACTGACCGAAAAACAAAAATTGAAAATGAGTTTGCCTGTAGTGGAGGTTTTACACGTCTACACGGTATTCATTGGTAACTCATAGCACATATAGATCGCCATGTTTGTTGGTTTGAAGATGCTCATATTCACCGGAAACAAGGTAATGTAATGTTTAATAAGTTCAGTTTAGTTTTCCAGCTGCAAACATATCTAAACTTATGAAAAATAGTTTCCAAAGTAGAGCTAGAGATGGTAATCCATGCGTTTGGATCCTCACAATTGGACTACTGCAGGTTTGTTTTCTTGTTTGTAAGAGAGATCTGATCCGGTTGCAGATGGCTGAAAATGACGTTGCAAGGCTTTTGATACGCACAAGCAGGAGAGCACATATAACTCCTATCTTAAAATCTTTCCATCTCTACACTTTAAGATTTTGATGCTGATTTTTAGAGCGTTACATGACCAGGCTCCTGTCTATATTAGCCTTGATTAAACCTTAAACTTCAGCCCGTAGCTTAAGGTCCGCTGGTCAAAATCTGTTGATGGTTCCTCGGACATCCTTCAAAACACGAGGAGATAGATCCTTCAAACCTAGATCCTTTCCACCCAAAGACGAAAGAAGGTGATGACAGGAGTTTCAAACGGCCTGAAAAGAGACCACCGCTCGGACATAAGGTGATAAGGTAAAAATGTTTTACAGGAAAAATATTCTGCAATTTTCATATCATTATTAGCCTTTAGACATGCTCTTGAGTACCTTAAATTTGCCATCCATCTAATGACTTTTTTTTATCAGCCAGTATGAAATTACACTTACTGAGAGCATCCAGCCAGCAGATGCCATCAGCACAATATACAATCTAGTGAAGCTAGAGCTGACAAGACGTTATGATGCGGATTTGCTGCAGCCATTATTGTGTTTAGATGAACGAAATGCTCAGAATGAGTTTATCTATGATTTAAGGACTTAAAACAGAGGAAGATTCTCAGATAAGTGATATCGATGATCCAAAAATACGTCCCAGATCGAGGGAGTTGCGCAGGAAGTGTTTTTGATGCTCGGAAGGGAGAGGATTTTCTAATAAACATTCCTCAAAACAGCGTGAATGCAACTGAATGCTACTCCAGGTGTGTTTTTGATGATGGAACATTGTTAGAACATAGGTTAAAGACCTGTGTGAAGTTGGCCCCCCCGTAGTGTGCGATTGACCCCAAAATGGTGTCAAACGTTTGTGCATCGTTTGTGCACGTTTGTGCACACAATATCAGCGTTTGTGCACGCTTCGTTTTTGAGTATTGATCACTTATAGGTTTTGGATTGGCCAAAGTGTGAAGTTGGCCCCCCCGGAGTGCCCAATTCACCCCAAAATGTCCGATTGACCCCAAAATGGTGTCAAACGTTTGTGCATCGTTTGTGCACGTTTGTGCAAACAATATCAGCGTTTGTGCACACTTCGTTTTTGAGTATTGATCACTTATAGGTTTTGGATTGGCCAAAGTGTGAAGTTGGCCCCCCCGGAGTGCCCAATTCACCCCAAAATGTCCGATTGACCCCAAAATGGTGTCAAACGTTTGTGCATCGTTTGTGCACGTTTGTGCAAACAATATCAGCGTTTGTGCATGGTTCGTTTTTGAGTATTGATCATTTATAGGTTTTGGATTGGCCAAAGTGTGAAGTTGGCCCCCCCGGAGTGCCTGATTGACCCCAAAATGTCCCATTGACCCCAAAATGGTGTCAAACGTTTGTGCATTGTTTGTGCATGCTTAGTTTTTGAGTGATTGATCACTGATTGGCACAAGTATACAGTTACCCCAAACTGTCCAATTTTGTGAGATATTGATTATGGACATTTTGGAAATATGGATAACCTCAATGCACTGCTTTCTCCATATACTGCATATATACATATACATTCAAGTTAGTCTTAAATAACAGTTTTATATAATATTTAGGTATTGACAGATTGTCCATATGTGTCCATATATGTTCAATCAAGATCGCACCTTTTGATTTATATGTTAAAATAATTAAAATAGTCTAAATAAATACCCTTAACTCTTTAATTGTCTACATTTGGCCCTAAAGTAATTTTATTTCATAGGCCAAATAACACCAAAAGTGCATTATTAATTGATAAGACAGAGACAGACAGAATTGGTAAGATTGAGACAGACATAATTGATAAGATGATAGGTGGATCAAATTAATTTTAAACTGATAGATGTGACAAGTTGATGAATTGCTGTTGAACTATATGTGGACACATATGGACAATCTGTCAATACCTGAATATTATATAAAACTGTTATTTAAGACTAACTTGAATGTATATGTATATATGCAGTATATGGAGAAAGCAGTGCATTGAGATTACCCATATTTCCAAAATGTCCATAATCCATAATCAATATCTCACAAAATTGGACAGTTTGGGGTAACTGTATACTTGTGCCAATCAGTGATCAATAACTCAAAAACTAAGCATGCACAAACGTGCACAAATGATGCACAAACGTTTGACACCATTTTGGGGTGAATCGGGCACTCTGGGGGGGCCAACTTCACACTTTGGCCAATCCAAAACCTATAAATGATCAATACTCAAAAACGAAGTGTGCACAAACGCTGATATTGTGTGCACAAACGTGCACAAACGATGCACAAACGTTTGACACCATTTTGGGGTCAATCGGACATTTTGGGGTCAATCGGACACTCCGGGGGGGCCAACTTCACACTTTGGCCAATCCAAAACCTATAAATGATCAATACTAAAAAACGAAGTGTGCACAAACGCTGATATTGTATTGCACAAACGTGCACAACGATGCACAAACGTTTGACACCATTTTGGGGTCAATCGGACATTTTGGGGTCAATCGGACACTCCGGGGGGGCCAACTTCACACTTTGGCCAATCCAAAACCTATAAATGATCAATACTCAAAAACGAACCATGCACAAACGCTGATATTGTGTGCACAAACGTGCACAAATGATGCACAAACGTTTGACACCATTTTGGGGTCAATCGCACACTACGGGGGGGCCAACTTCACACAGGTGGTTTACCTCTCAAAAAAGTCACAGCAGCAGAATACGTGTCCTTTAAAAGTAATTATTTGTGTGCGGTAGCTCACCAATGCCAAATCTGTTATCCAAAACAAACTTGCAGACTTACTCCCCCGACTTCTATTTAATGTTGGTCGTTTTGTCTGTTGTCTGTGTTTTAATTAGTCCACTATCAATCAAGCTCCTGTCCTTGGTAAAATGGTGTAAACAAACAGAGCAGTCTTTCTCAGGTGGTTGCCTGTCACCGAAACTACCTTTAGCCTCGTCTCTAGGAAGCATGAAAAGCAGCGTATCTTCTGAGAGTGCACTTTCTGTCTGGACACATTTTCAATTAGAAACTGAACACTAAAGTAGTGTTAATAACTCGCCCTGCTCTGTGGGGGGAGGAATGGCATTACTCGAAGAGAGGGGCTCGTGTGGGAGAGCGACGCATGGACTTCCTGGTTTACGTAAACTTGTGGACTGTCTTGAGTTCAAAAGTCGTGCCCTCGTAGTACGAATTGCAAAGAAGATTCGGATAGGTTTTGAACAGTGCGCAGGAGAGATCCAATATTACTTACGCATAAATCACATCTAGAACAACTTCAGACATGTTTTTGACGGGGGAATAACGTTAAAACATGATAGAGATCTCAAAAAAGTCGATTGAGATTAATATCCCCTATTTAAGGACACATGGCCACAGTTTTAAGTGTTTATGCCTGTCAGATCAATCACACACTCAAATTGCCTTTGCTAAGATCCATTTCAGCGTTGAAGCTAGCAAATAGTGTCTTTAGTCTCATTGAATCCGCTTCACTTTTCAGACGGAGGCATGCTTGAATCCTCAGGCAACTGTGCAATTTTGGATCCGCTGAAAACGTTCCTAGTTTTACTTTTTTCTCTGTGTGTGAGTTTAGTTGTAACATAAAAGACCTTAGTATGTCTGTCAGATACTTCAAATACATCAATATTGGACTTAAAGGAAAAAGTATTGTGCATTTTTGTTATTAGCATATTGTTATTAGCCTCTAAACATGTTCTTGAGTACCTTAAAGTGTATATGGTTCTCATGATATTCTAATTATGACTTAGCACTTGTGGTAAATATGTCTTAGAGTTTAACATTTGTGAAGTTGCAGTTTGTGAAGAAATTAAAAAACAGGAAATAAATAAAAGTTTAACGTTACAGGAAGTTTTAAAATGGAATCCTGTGATGTCATCAAAAAGCGACGTGCCATTGAAAATACAAAGGCAATTTACAGAGAACTGACACATTTTTCTGACAGCTTAAACCATCATTCAACAAAATAAAGCGGTTATCAGATAATAATCTTACTGAAATTATAACTATTGTGTAATTTAGATGGATTTTCGCCATTGATTTCAAAATGGTTGCTAGGTAACAGTTCTGGAAATACCTCTAGCTTCGTCTTAGTTGCTGCCCACGTCCAACCAGGAAGTAACTTTTATAAACGTCATGAAAACTGTCAAACTGGGGACATTTTAGACCAAAAAAGTCACTGCAGCGTCGTATGTTCCCTTTAATAGTTGTGGACAATGGAGAGAATCTTGATGAAAATAAGTAGACAGTATAGTATTAAATTAAAAGTATGTGACATGTAAAGTGTTGTCTATTGGTCTATTGTGTTGCCGGAAACTATTTTGTTGCGGCGGTACAGACCTTGGAGTGAAGAGTGAGAAACGCAGAAGTGTCACCTTCTTTACATTTGCTGTTGTCGATTGTATATGCAGCTCTGCCTCAAGGATGTGCCCTGAGCTCCTGTAGTGCCCTTGAATCCTCCACTGCATGGGACAAAGAGCAGGACCAGGAGGCACGTTTGCTTTAACGTGGTCCCGTTTTGTGCTGGCTCTGCGGAGGTCTGCACTCCTGACCTACACAGTTATAAAGAAAGGTGTAAGGTACTGCGCATTCTTTAATCTTATAGAGCAGTTTTTGTATTTCTTTATTTGTGTTTTGAACTCCTATATGCGCCCACTGACCTGTACTTACTCCGTCAGATTATTTTTTTATTTACTTAATTAAAGGAGAAATATCATGTATATTTGCATTGTTATAAGCCTCTTTACTTAGAAGTAAAAATGTGATGTTTTTACAAAGAACAGACGCCAGAGGAACTTAGCTGTGGCTCCATCTACTGGCTGCAGAGGTAATTACCCCTTTCAAAAACACATTGCTTGTTATGCTAGTCGTGTTACTGAGCAGCTATGCAGTTGTAATGATCGTGATGGAAAGAGATGCTCAGAGCGAGTCCGACGGTGATTTATGGATTTAAAAACAGAGCAGAAGATTCTCAGAGCCACGTCACACATAAAAACATCTCCCACATCAAAGTGTAATAGTGTGTTACTGAGTGTCGTGTTTCTGACGGTCGGAGGGAGAGGATTTCCTAACCAGGATTCATCCATGGGTGTATTAAATGAACTGGATAAGCCACGCCCCCTCTGTCTGTGGTCCCAGATTGATTAGTGGCCGTGCGAGGTACTGCAGCCTCTTGGAACCAGCCTTTTTCTATAATTGCACATTATAATTGCAGACAGTACTTAATTATTATCGGTATTTAAATAAAATAGAAGGAAATGTTCTTTTCTACCGTTTCTAAAATCACCGAAATTACCGTTTTTTTATAAAGTGACGTCACCGCAAACATGTGTGAGTCACGTGAACGAGCACAGGACGATACAAACAGAAGCTCGTGGAAAAGGCTCGACTAGCGATACTTGTAAGTTGTATTTTATTTCATTTCAGACGCTTTCACGTGTGTCTAACATGAAGAATACAATTACAATCACACAAGCTAACGTTAGCACAAAAACTTGCCAGCTGCGTGGTCGTTCCATAGAACTATAATAAAACCTGGAAAATGAATCCAAAATGGCCGCCCTGTTTATCCCTATGGAGAGTGCTCATTGGCGCATGACCCCAAAAAAGTTTCTTACTTCCGCATTTACTTCCTGACACGGAGGCTGCCATCTTTGTTTTACTTCCTAATACGGAGGCTGCCATCTTTGCTTTAGGGCGCCATGTGACGACAATCCCCCACTTCATATAAAAACGGTAATTTCAGTGATTTTAGAAACGGTAGAAAAGAACATTTCCTTCTATTTTATTTAAATACCGATAATAATTCAGTCCTGTCTGCAATTATAATGAGCAATTTTAGAAAAAGGCTGGTTCCAAGAGGCTGCAGTACCTCACACGGCCACTAATCAATCTGGGACCACAGACAGAGGGGGCGTACCTTATCCAGTTCTTTTAATATGGGTCGCTCACGTCGCTCAAAGCATCATGGGGGATTGTCATCATGTGGTGCCCTAAAGCAAAGATGGCAGCCTCCATAAAGCAAAGATGTCAGCCTCCGTATCAGGAAGTAAATGCGGAAGTAAGAAACTTTTTTGGGGTCATGCGCCAATGAGCACTCTCCATAGGGATAAACAGGGCGTCATTTTGGATTCATCTTCCAGGTTTTATTATAGTTCTATGGAATCATCACACTGGCATGAATGAAGCTAAATTAAACTCAATGTGTGTTTCTGATGACAAAACAATTTTAGAACAGTTAAAAGTGCAAAAAAGTACATTTTGCATAATATTTGTTTTTAGTTCCAATTAATTCCGTTGAACTCCATGAGTCCTTCCACTCGTTCCCTCTGTTCACGCACCACAAATGCAAATGCTTTTCTTAAACCAAATTGATTGCACTGTCACAGCGGTGGTTTGATAAAGAGATGAAATCAGTCTTCGAAGTGAAGGTAACACAAGGTGAACCAACAGGAGATAGAGATCTCTTCTTCTCTGCCAGGCAGCTTTGAAATGGGCTAATCCACATGTGTGAAAATTATATCTCAATGGCTTCAAATAATGTTAATAGTCCTTTTTCCTGCTGCAAATAGACTCTGCTCAAATCAAAAAGATTAGCAGCAAAACTGGAGGATTATGTTCTACTTTTATGTCGTGTACTGTCGGGAATCTGTTCTCAATAAAGGATTTTAGTTAGACACTGGGGTCTATATGTCATTGAAAGCTGGACTATGCAACCAATGTCTAGTACAATCTGAGTGTCTTAAGAGATCACAAGTTTGAAACGGAGTACCGTCCAGCTTTGGTTTTGGCTGCAGAAAAGCCTAGTATACTGTGCAAAAATGTTAACCATATTATGATAAGTTTCCTCACCAAGAGAATCCTCGGAGTTGTAGCAACATCAAGAAAATTCATGGAGCAAGATTTCTAGTTTACAATAGCTCAAATTTGTGGAAAAAGTTCATCTTAAATCTCAAGTAAGTCTCAAGTCACAAGCACAATTCTTTATACCATTAAATGCAACTCATATTTTTTCTTGTATGTATATGAATGTTGTAAATTGTCCAACTTCAAAGGAAAAATATTGCATTTTTCATATGCCCTTGAGTACTTTAAATGTACTCATTTTTGAAACAAAAATTTTTTTATAATGGACTATACGAAAGGATTTCTCTGCTTTGTGAAATGACAAGTACTGAGTGCTTTCAGCCACCAGATGGCGCCTAGTGCTACACACATTTTAGTTATGTTAGCGCATTTTAAGACACGCGCTGTTCAGCCCAACAGTAGCAGTTTTATCGTATTTAGAAGGCAGAAATGCACAGAGCGAGTCTGCCGATGATTTGACTAAAAAGGAGTTTTTACAATGAGTTTTAGAGACTTAATAAAGTATAAAGTCTAGGCAGAATCCATATAAAGGTCCTGTAACATTTTTTTGAATTTTAGTCTAATTTTTTAATCTGTGCTTTTGGTGAACAAACTGACTCTAATTCATGCCAGAATGTTTGATTTGACTGAAAATAAGCGGGTTACAGCTTTCTTTTCATGTATAACATGTCCAGCAGCTTGAGAGTTTCCGTTTATCAGATGGTGAATAAAAAGGAATAAATTAAGAAAAAGTCCAACGCACCGGTGAAACATTGGGCCAAAAATCCATCAGTGTGCAGAAGGCTTCACCGACGTCACAGCAGCAATGCAATGCTGTTTGTAGTGATCCATCGAAAAATCTCCTGGTTAGAATGCAATCAAAAACATGAATAATCAAGCAGTTAAAGAGTAGTAGATATATTTTCTATGTCTTTTACTGCTTGATTATCCTGCAATGTATGATTCATTATCGCGTTACACTCTCAAATAACCCCAAGGTAACCTGAAATTAGAAGGACTGCTAAGTGGCTAATATATGCAAATGGATGATAATATTTTGTAGACTGCAGGCTTTTCAATAAATACAGTTATTACAAATATTCCTGAGTATCATTGACCGTGTAATTGCATCAGCGTTTCTTACAATTGTCGCCGCACGTCTCCAGCATGTGATCAGCGCTCAAACCCGCTCGGCTGTGATTGGCTGTAAGCGTTGACAATCCTCCACGACCTCCTCGCCCGTCTTTAATGGCCGCCCGTTAAATGCGCGACGTTGCAAAGTCACAGCGACGGCCCGCTCCTGCTTTCATTTTTGCGTGGCCTCCAGCTAGCACCAGAGCTATATAAATGCTAACAGCGCAGCATTGATTTTCCCCCTGTGCGCGCGGCCCGATCGGATCCATCAATCTCATTAACACGGCCGGCCTCGGAGCTCACAACAATGAAAAAGCCTAAATCTGCTCTGTCAGTGCTGTGTAATAATGTAAGTGAGGTACAATAGTCGCAGAGTGAGGATTTACGTGGGGCATGTTGAGGAAGTGAAACATGTGTAACTCTACTGTAAACGCGTAAATGGTAACAGTAGCTGGCCATTTGTTAGCGGTTTACAATGGCCACGTTTATCGCCTGATAGCACAGACAGGAGTGCTTTGAAATGTTTCTTTTCTAACGTCTGTATTAAACTTATTTATACGTTTACTAATTGATGGTTTGCTTTGAGGCGCGGCTAAAGCTAGAGTAAACAAGAAACTACTTCTGGTTTATCATTATGGCTTTTTCTTAATTTTTTCTCTGTCTCTTTATGTTATGCATTGGGTTTAGATAACGTTAGCTCGTGCACTGAACAGCGTTTATGCAGGTTTCAGCAAATCAAATTGCTTTTTAATGCCGCATTCTAGATTATTAATGCCATTATCAACGTCAAAACAAGACATGCTATTATTATGTCAAAACTACTGGTTCGTAAACATTGGGCTGCAGAATGATTAGAATTACAAAAAAATGCTTTATCATATTCAAAAAGCCAATTTATATGAAATTTAAAGTGCGTATGGCAGAGGGTTAATGTTTTAAGAGTGGACTTACCATTAGGCAATAAGCCGCAATTGCCTTTAGCCCCCAACCTGAAGGGGCCCCCAAAAAGACACCCACCAATCGTCATAAATTATCATAGACGCAAGGTCTTGAATAGTGAATAAAATACAAAATAAAACATAAACTCACAATCAGATGAAATAATGCACCAATATAGTGGAAATAATGTCTGATTTCTTATATTTTTTTCTGGGGAAGGACCTCCAAACCCCCCTGTTTAAAGTGTTAAGAACATGTGAGATATTTCCCGTTAATTACAAGTTTCCATTTTTTTTTAAACGTAAAAAAAACAAACAAAAAAACAGTTTCCTTTCAAGAATAAATCAAGAGACACGACAGAAAAGTTAAAGAAACTCACACTTGATGAGGAGGGGCTTTATTCTGCCCTGGGTCCCCAAATTCCTAGGTCCACCACTGCCAATCCGCTCTAAAGTGAACCAGTTCAAATGTGACTTATGTAACTTTTCTGGGAGATTCTTAGTTGTGTTATTATATCCTCAAGCATAACATCTTAATATATTTGAAAAGGCCTTGCATTCGTCTTCAATTAACAAATAGATTTTACAACAACACGTCTACAACCCACTTAGAGTAAATTGATTTGCGTGCACATTTCCTCAACAACCTTCTTCTAGCTAAATTAATTTCGTTATTTGGCAACATACAGTGCCACTTTTCAGCGCTAAGATTGTCAATTTACCTTTTGATTTTTTTATTAGAACTCCAGAATTGTTGGTCTTTTCGCTGCCAAGAAGGCCATATAGTATTAAATGCGCCACAAGCCTTTTTAATCAGTGTGAATGGCCTACATTTTATAACTTTTATCAATCTCTACAGACCCAGTCTCCACTCATCGGGTTAACATCAGCTGATTAGCCCCATCGCTCATTTACTGTATGGAATGCTGCTTGATATTGAACTGATTGAACTTCAATACAACCACGTTATCTACTAGAGACTCATTACAGGAGGAAAATATTGGATATATTTTTGAATTACTTATTTTTTCTGTTTTCTGTGTTTTATAAAACTCAATAACCTGATGGGGTTCTGGGAAAATAGTGTCATGTTTAGAGCTGGTCCTTAGACGGAAAAGGGTTGGGGGTTGCTGCACTACCACTTACACTTACACAGAAGATCCTGTACTGTTGAAGCAGTTGGTTTGAAGTTGGTTTCTCTGCTGATACATAAACGCGTGACAGTTGTAAAGAACACGAGATCCTGGGGAATAACCTGCCACAGTCAATGGCGCGTTCTGAGCAGGATTCGAAACCTGGTTTTTAGTGTGTGAGTTAAAGGGTTATCAATTACTCCATCGGAGCTAAAAGAATACTTACTTTGATGTATAAAATAAAGCATAAGCAGATTAACTAGTGACTTGTGCAGTAAACTGTGAAAAACAGCATGATGCAATAGAGTAAGAGTGAGAGTGTGTGAGAGTAAATGGTGAATTAAAATGTATGTAAAAGGCAGTTTAGCACCATCTGCTGGTTATTTGTATATACAACAGTATATGACATCCTTTAGAGCAGGGATGTTCAAGTTAAAGCAGAACTAAGTAACATTTTTACCTTATTAAACTTCTTTGTAAGTCCATGTAGTAGTTGCAAACTTATTTTTGGGGCGTTTGAAAACCCCATTGTCTCCCCCTGCTGTCTCTGTGCGGAAAACCAGCCCTGTAACATTTCATGACGCCAACCTGAAGACAACTCTCCTGAGAAACCTTGACTCTCTTTTTTATATTTGGCAACAGGAAATGTTTTTGTATGCGACTGTACTTTGTATGTGACTGGAAGGGTAAAAACGAAAGAAAAAGGGATATAATCTGGCCCTCAACCCATCTTCCAAAAAAATAGAAAATATCTTGTTATTGGTGTAGTCCTGGTTTCGTCCTGATTTAGACCTGGTTTAGTCCTGGTTTAGTCCTTGTTTAGTCCTGATTTCGACCTGGTTTAGTCCTGGTTTAGACCTGGTTTAGACCTGGTTTAGTCCTGGTTCAGTTCTGCAGATGCAGATGTTGTTAAAGCCTTTGGTGGTACATGTTTTTTGTATTTCTAAAGCGTTGAATAGCCCTGGTTTAAAGGATGTTACCTGCATTAAGTGAATAGTAAATGGTTTAGTTTAATTAAAAAGCAAAAAAAAGTACAAAAGTGAACAGCAACCAAGCCATAATCAGTCCAAATGTGTTAGCGGTTTATTTTCAGCCGAAAGGTTAAAGACTTAAAACGCGTGCGTCAAAAAGCTGAAATCTGAGAGCACTCAAATATGTTTTTGATGACGAGTTTAATCAAGGAGCAGAGTTTGTACCTATTTATTCAGTCACTTCAGTGCGAGCGAAAGGACTATTATTGTAACTGACAATATGGTCATAATTATGTAAATTTCATTGTCAGTGAGAAGTGATTTATATTGTTGAAGAATCATTTTCCAGACCCACGGCAGGTGATAAATAAAACACACTGGATTTCATAGGTATTTTTTCTTGACTGTGTGTTTTTGCACTTCAGGCACTTTCATGTCCCGGGAAAGTGGATGACAAAAGTGAAGTCGATGCAATGAATGAAGCCACTTAATTAATGGGAATAGAGCAGTTGTAATAAAACTGACAGGTTGGGGGTTTGAGTCTCTCGTCTGGCGTCTTGTCCCTGAGCAAGTGACAGATTACGACAGTGACGAAGACCGAGAGTTTTGTTAAAGTCTACATGACATGGTTCTCGTGTTTTTCTAATTGACTTAGTTTGTTGGGAGGGCACCTGTGGTAAATATTTATCATAGTTTTGGATCCGTGAAGTCGCAGTTTGTGAAGAAATTCTGAAAAATAGACATTAAATATTACAGGAAGTAGTTCTAAAATGGAATCCCTCTGTGATGTCATCAAAAAGGGACGTGTCATTGAAAATAAAGACAGTTACCACTCAACTGAAACATTTCTCTGACGCTTTAAAGGGTCATTCAACAAAATAAAGTGGTTATCAGGTATTATTATTTGTCAAATTATAACTACTGTGTAATTTATATAGATTTTGGCCCTTGTTTGCAAAATGGTTGCTAGGAAACAGTTGTAGAATTACCTCTAGCTGTGTCATATTTGTGGTCATGTTCAACCAGGAAGTGACATTATCAAACTGGGGACAAATGGACAAAATGTTTTGTGAATCTAAAATATAACTGACTCTGTGCACAAGGTGGCAGCTGGGTTGTTTACTTTTAAATTGTTAAGCGTTAGCGTTAGCATTGAGACAGAAACACGACCCTTTATTGACCTTATTCTGCCCCGCCCACTTTTGCCGTTTTTTGCACTTTTGTTGTAAACGCACTTCCGTTTGACGAGAACTCCGTTAAAGCTAATGACGAACGAGGGAAAAGTCTTGCCGCTAAGATGTAACATAAAGTAGGTTGATTTATGTAAAATGTTTAATGAACACGAGCAACAATAAGTCAACAACGCACCGATTTCCTGGTCGGTCTGAAAACGGCTTTTTAGTCCATGTAGAACTTATTTTCTGTTGAGCTCGTCTGCTCCATGTAAACTAATACAATGGAAACAAGACGGCGGCGTGTAAGGCAACTTCCGGAATAAGGTGGATAAACACACAAGTGTCCTTTAGTGAAGGACTCGCTTGTTGTGTGAAGTCTTTGACGTGTTTCAGAGACGTCCAGCACAACTCACTGTCCACTGCACGATCTGTCCGGATTTATCCATTTTAGACGAAAACCTCATAGAAATGAATTAGACAAGTACTGAGCTAGCCATTTAAAAAAGAAACACACCAACTGCCACCTTGTGCACAGAGTCAATTAGATTTTAGATTTGACAAAACGTTTTGTCCATTTGTCCCCAGTTTGATAATGTTACTTCCTGGTTGAACATGACCACAAATATGACATAGCTAGAGTCAATTATGTGCACTACATTTTAGTGAGATGTCATATAGACTTTGCTCTCTCAGTATATATGTATTTGTGCAATCTGCTCTTAAAGATGTTTTGTTATTTCTTTTAATCCACTTCATCCATAGGTTTCTCTGGGACATTGTAACTTCAATCCCTCAGGGACATAAAGAACACACATCTCTTTTGACACTGCAGAGTGTTATTGAAACAATGGCACAGTGAATGTGTGCTGTCTGTGTCTAATAATGAAGTATTTTATGTCTCGACAACCCAGAAGAAAGAGCTGAAAGCAGCGCTCTGATTGCACTTGGGCGGTCCACCTTGTTTTCACTTTGTCACCTGAAAAAAGACGTTTTAAAGTTGAGCAGGGCCCCAGAAAATGAACACATGTGACAACGTGCCAAAGGGTTTGACAGAGTGAAGGACGAGTTGTATCCAGGCCGTGTATTTTTATTCATTTATTTTTTTAAACACAACAATTCAGAATGATACACATTATTTCAAATGTAAATAAACCTCTTTGGAACATATCATTCGGTACCGTATTACATTTTCTGGTGGAGGGTCCGCCACCTGCTTTTTTCCATGGACGTGTTATTGCTCTCCCTTGAACGTTCCACAGTATCAAACGTATGTAGCAGGTGCTGTCCCCTGTGAGTGTTTTACTTTCTTTTTCTTTTGTTTTATTAAGCAAAACGAACACTATTAATTGAATAAATGCAAGATCAATCGATTTAATGCCATGCTGAGGAACATTAGGCAATGCTATAACATCTCCATGGACAGAAATGTTCCATAGTCCAGCTAAATGGAATGTATTTTCGATTAACGTCAGTCGGGTGGAGAGCTACACTTGAAACAAGTTTTGGAAATGTACTTTTTACTTTTGTCAAAATGTATTACTTTTTATCGTTATGAAATATTGCAAAACCCATATTATTTGCTATGCTTCTCACATTATAAGTCATTCAAAAAGCCTTTCTTTCCAGCAGCAGTGGTTGGGTATTATTTATTAATAGCTGGCCGGCCCACAGTGGTGTAAAACATGGTGTAGCCTCTGGAGGTGAACGCTCCGATTCAAAGCAATTAAACTATAGCAGAGCCTGCAGTTTATCATGGAGGAAAGACCCGACCAGGGCCGCTCCCAGCTTTTGAGGGGCCCTGTGTAAAAGGCTGTTCTGGGCGACACTACGATAAGCAAAAAATTAAAGATGACTTGTTTAACAGCCATGATTCATCTAATTTAACTGAACTTTTAATGTACACTGTGTTTTATGGTGGAGAGTCAGACACCAGCTTGTCTTCAGATGGTATTGCTTTGCCTGCGATGTTCCACAGTATGGCATTACATTTATTGAAGTCCTATACTACAGAGCTAACTGAAGTTACCCTGCATAGGACGGACAAACCCAGACTTAAATGTTCCTGGATAAGTCATACTATGAAGCAGATTCACAACTCGCTCAGCCACAGATTTTATGAATGAATTGTTGAATTGTTGTGTGCACACAGAGCAGATGGCGGAGTCAGTACCTGGAGTCAGTTGTGCACATGAGGAACTGTCAGTCATAATCACGATTGTATATGAGGAAATAAAAGATAAACTCGAATCCAAAAGATACTCAGGTGCAGCGTTCAAGTGGAGTTGACACTTAGCGACCGATCACAGCCACGAGAGTTACACCAAAGAGAAAGTTCAGTTGAATATAATTTTTCTTTTTTTTTATTGATTGTTCATGCCATTTACTTTCATTAGCACAAATTCAGAAATCAAACCAAGTGATACAAAACAAAGACAGCAAAATGATTACATGCATCATTGGCCTGAACAAAAGGAACAGGAAGAAGATACATCTTATAAACCCTGTACCTTTCTCAAATCGATTAAAATAAAATTTCAATTAGTTCATGGATAACACAGACTAAAGCACAAAAATGCTAATGTCACGAATGACGTGACAGACTCTAAGTCTGAGCCAAGCAGCGCGTAAAGATGCACAGTCAAATGTGTGCAGTTACAGTTAGTGTTTGATTCAGTCCAAATTTTAATACTGATATACTATAAGGCGACTCCACTCACACTAATTTGCATGTCTGTAAATGTCTTTTTTAAACAATAAAAACCTGTAATTGTAAAAATGCAAGATATGCAGGTTTAATGCCTTATTGTGGAACATTTTTGGAACATAAGGTGGTAGATCCCACTTAAAGTACTTTTAAGTAATAATTAGTAAATGCAGACATAGAGTTTACATTTAAAGAATTCATTTGTAGTGTAGTGTGGAAATGCCATTTGAAAAAAGTAATACTCTTGATTAGCAGCATTAAAAAAAAAAAGTTAGTCCACTACCATTCCTTCTTGAGCAAATCCCTTCAACTGTACTGTTATTAATAATATGTGAAGATGTGATATTAATACCTTACCCTAAACCCTAATCTCAATATAAATCCCATCCTTAACCTAATACTTAACCTTACCCTAAACCCTAACCTTAAATTTATCCCTAATTTTAACCTAAACCCTAATCTTAATCCTAATTTTAACCTAATCCCTAACCTTAGCCTATATCCTAATCTTAACCTAAACCTTAACCTAAACCCTGGCCATAACCTAACATTAACCTAAACCCTAAACTAAACCTAAACCCAATCCTTAACCTAATCCCTAACCTTAACCTAAACCCTATCCTTAACCTAATCCCTAACCTTAACCTAACCCTAAACTTAATCCTAACCTAAACCCTAACCTCAACCTTAACCTTAACCCTAACATTAACCTTGACCTTAACCTTAACCTAAACCCTAACCTTAACCTTAACCTAAACCCTAACCTTAACCTAAACCTAAACCTTAACCTAAACCTAAACCCTAACCTAAACCCTAAATTTAATCCTAACCTTAACCTAAACCCTATTCTTAACCTAATCCCTAACCTTAACCTAAACCTAATCCCTAACCTTAACCTAAACCTAAAGCCTAACCTTAACCTAAACCCTAAATTTAATCCTAACCTTAACCTAAACCCTATCCTTAACCTAATCCCTAACCTTAACCTAAACCCTAAATTTAATCCTAACCTTAACCTAACCCTAAACTTAATCCTAATCCTAACCCTACCCTTAACCTAAACCCTAACCTCAACCTCAACCTAAACCTTAACCTAAACCTAAGCCTAAACCCTAACCTTAACCTTAACCTTAACCTAAATCCTAATCTCAACTATTTTAACCCAGATCCTTGAGAGCTGAGCTGTTCTTTGATGCTGGATTCAAACGTGGTCTTTTTTGTTCAGATATAACGATGCTTGTGTTTGAGTTTGCGACTGGTTACTGTGAAGAGGAGCTAAAATGCTTTTAACCTTGTGTTCAGAGTGAACAGAGCACATAAGGTCATTCACGTTAGTATTTCATCCATATTCAACAATGTAAATAGATGCTAATGCTCACTCTGCTTACCTGCACAATCATTTCAATAATAAACAGCAGTGCGTAAACACATTCACACGGCTAGGTTTTAGATGCATTTCACTGTCAAAACAATGCTTTGCTCGGGCAAGAAAGTGTTTGCAATTTAGCTAAAAATGGGATAATAACAAAACAACTTGGAAAGATAAGTTTGGGGATTTGCCATTTCTCTCTGAACGCTTCATTTGTCTTTTCTCAAGGATGAGTCGAACTGAGACTCTGGGAATCGAGGGACTGGTACCATCAATTATATTTGTTTTAATTAATTCAACAGAGTAACAGAAGACGGCAAAATAGTCAAATGTGAGTGAGATAATAGTTGTTGGCAAATACCGAAGACCCAAGTGTAAGACATTTTCAGTGTATAATGTGACATGGGCATTGGACATTGATTTTAAAGACAATGTGGACTTTAAAGAAGATATATCATATGACATCATCTTTTTTGTCACATTGGCATTCATATTTTATGTTTCAGTACTTAAAATAATGCATAATGCATTTATAATAAGAATAATAATAATAAGAGATCCTTTATTTGTCCCACAATGGGGAAATTCCACTGTTGCAACACACAGTTTAGGACAGGAATGAAAGAAATAGGTGCATGCAATAAAAATAGGATAAATAAACATGGTCATAAAAAAATACAATATAAAGTATGAGGTATAAAGTGCACACTCTTATTTACAGTAAAAATGGTAACTAAAGTGGCTTAAGTGTATGTTATATACAGTAAGTGACTATGGTGAGGTAAGAGTCTATTAATAGTATGTTAAATTATATTGCACATGATTATAACAGGTGACTGACACATGTTACAGTATTGCACATGATTATAGCGGGTGACTGACACATGTTCAGGGCTAACAGTGTTCATTGTAAAGTCTGACAGCAGCAGGAAGGAAAGACCTGCGAAACCTCTCCTTCACACAGCGAGGGTGAATCAGTCTTTCACTGAAGCTGCTCTCCAGGGCAGACAGAGCGTCCTGCAGGGGGTGGGACTCATGGTCCAGCATAGACGTGAGTTTAGCCAGGACCCTTCTGTCCCCCACCTTGCGCACTGTGTCCAGAGTACAGCCCAGGATGGAGCTGGACTTCTTGATGACCTTGTCCAGCTTCTTCCTCTCCCTCTCTGTGATGCTGCTGCTCCAGCAGACCACACCGTTACACGGACGGCTGATGCCACCACAGAGTCGTAGAAGGTCCTCAGGAGCGGCCCTGACACTCCAAAAGACCTGAGTCTCCTCAGGAGGTAGAGCCGACTCTGACTCTTCCTGTACAGTGCGTCTGTGTTATGAGTCCAGTCCAGTTTGTGGTTCAGATGAACAACCAGGTACTTGTATGAGTCCACTCTCTCAATGTCCCTTCCCTGGATGTTCAACCTGGTGAGGGGCAGTGGAGTGGCGTCTGCGGAAGTCCACCAGCATCTCCTTGGTCTTTCAGCGTTGATGAGAAGGTGGTTCTGCTGACACCAGTCCACAAAGTCCTGCGTTAGTCTCTCTGTACTCTGCATCATAAATGCGTCCGTGATGAGTCCGATGATGGCAGAGTCGTCAGAGAACTTCTGCAGAACACAGCTGTCCGTGTTGTGTCTGAAGTCCGAGGTGTAGAGGGTGAAGAGGAAGGGCGCGAGGACAGTGCCCTGCGGCGCCCCCACACTGCAGGTCAGAGTGTCAGACACACAATAGTGCACAAACTGGGGTCGGTTCGTGAGGTAGTCCAGGATCCACTCTGCCAGGCCACAGTCCACACCAGCCGTCTCCAGCTTGTCCCTCAGCAGCAGCGGCTGGATGGTGTTGAAGGCGCTGGAGAAATCAAAGAACAGAATTCTCACAGCGCTGCCAGGGTTCTCGAGGTGAGAGAGAGAGCGGTGCAGCAGGAAGATGACGGCATCCTCCACTCCAATGCCAGGCCGGTACGCAAACTGCAGCGGATCCATGGCTGAGCTCACGGCGGAGCGGAGGTGGTCCAGGACCAGCCTCTCCAGTGTCTTCATCAGATGGGACGTGAGAGCCACCGGCCTGAAGCTGCTGAGGTCTTTAGCGTGCGGTGTCTTTGGCACTGGTACCACACAGGAGGTCTTCCAGACCTGTGGTACCACCCTCAGCTTTAGGCTCATGTTGAAGACATGCTCCATAACTCCACACAGTTCATCTGCGCAGGACTTAAGGAGCCTGGAGCTGATGCCGTCTGGTCCTGCTGCCTTCCTGGTTTTAATCCTCCTCAGCTCTCTCCTCACCTGTGCTGCAGTGAAGGACAGGGGTGGGTGGGGTGACTGTGCACTGGGGGGATTCGTGGCGGGGGGATGAGTGGTGAGCTGATGGACCGAAGCAGAGGTGTGAAGAGGATCAAGTGTGGGCCATTGTCCAGCCGTGGGGGTGTGGGTTTGCAGCTGTGCAGGGGGAGGGGTGGGTGATTGATCAAATCTCAGAAAGTGAGAATTCAGATCGTTAACCCACTGAAGGTCCCGCTCTGCCTGGACAGGGCTTGAAACCTGAGATGGTTTTCAGGCTCCTCCACACTCCCTGGATGTTCTGCTGCTGCAGCTGCTCTTCCATCTTCCTCCTGTAGCTGGCTTCCCCTTGCCTGATCTTCCTCCTCAGCTTCTTCTGCACAGTCCTCAGCTCCTCCTTGTTCCCTGACCTGAACGCTCTCTTCTTCTCCTTCAGCAGAGCCTTAATGTCACGGTTAATCCACGGCTTGTTGTTTGGAAAACACCGCACCGTCCGGGAGGGTACAGTGGTTTCATAACAGAAGTTGATGTAGTCCGTGATGCACTCTGTGATGGAGTTGATGTCCTCCCCATGTGGGTCATAAAGTTCTGCCCACACAGTGGTGCTGAAGCAGTCCCTCAGAGCCTCCTCGCTCTCAGCAGACCACCTCCTCACCACACGGGGCACCACTGGCTGCCTGTGCACGATGGGTTCATACACAGGCCGCAGATGTACAAGGTTGTGGTCCGATTTGCCCAGGGGAGGAAGAGGAGAAGAAGAATAAGCGTCCTTGGTGTTTGCAAAGAACAAGTCCAGGGTTTTCTTGTCTCTGGTGGGGCAGGTGACATACTGGGTGTATGTTGGCAGAACAGATGAGGGAGAAGCGTGGTTGAAGTCACCAGAGATGAGGAAGAGGGCCTGTGGGTGCTGTGTTTGTAACCTGCTGGTGCAGGAGAGCAGAGCTTCACAAGCATTGTCAGCATTAGCAGAGGGGGCCACATACACTGCTATCACAATAATATGTGAAAACTCCAGGTCAGATAATATGGCCTCATGCTAACAGCTAACAGTTCAATGTCTTTGTTACACAGCTGCTGTTTCACTGTACAGTGTCCAGACTTGCACCACTTTTCATTCACAAACACAGCCAGGCCTCCTCCTTTCCTCTTACCGCTCTCCTCTGTTCTGTCCGCACGCAGCAGGTGAAAATGGTCCAGAGTGACAGTTGAGTCCGGGATTTCGGGGGTTAACCACGTCTCCGTGAAAAGCATGATGCTGCTGTCTCTGTACTCCCGCTGGTACCGCGTAGATCCCGCCAGCTCGTCCATCCCGTTGCGGAGAGATCTCACGTTTCCCGTGATGATGACGGGGAGAACAGGTCGGAAGCATCTCTTCTTTTCCCGGAGTTTACGTCCCGCGCGCCGGCCTCTGCGTGTCTTCCGCAGCACCTCCGCTGGGATCTCGTGCCGGTCCCGGGGGAGACACACCGCGCTCCGCAGCTCCAGCAGCATCTCCCTGGAGTAAACACGCGGGGGCGGGGGGGGAGGGGGGCCAACACACATCGCGGCAAAAACACGCAATAAAACAACGAAAATAAAGTTGAATCAACGCGGAGTCAACGCGTTTGTGTTAACCCTCACTTCACAGAAGAGGTTGAAGGGTTTTATATTTTTATACTTTTATATTTGAAGACTTTTTTATATTTTATAATTATAAAATAATGGTTTTATAGTTTTATTTATGTAAGATGAATTGCAGAAGTTTTGTTTGTTGTACAACATGTCAGTTATTGAGTTTCAGGTAACATCCAAACTAGTTGTGAAGTCTTCATTTTGTGGCAAAGCCTAAATCTCAGGAATGTGTAAGATAAACAAAACGGCCTCTCCCTGCGCACACACCATATAAGGAGAACTTTACGTTAAACCCCCCATCAGAAGACTTCAAGAAGGATGACATCGCCTCGTCTTGCATATTCATGTATTATTCATGTGCGATGTGTTAAATACGGACAAGACTGGGCTAGTGGTTACGTCTGGGGAGATAGCGGCGAGAGTAACCATTAGCCCCAGGCGTCCGGAGCTCTGTATAGATGATTTTGTATTAGGGAAATAAATCTTTTGATTGTAACTCGTCGAATCCTGGCCATCATTATACTGGCATGTGTTATTAGTTATATAGTGTAGTAATTGTTGACTGCTAAACGCTCCACTCTTACAGCAAACGAACACGCTGGATTTGGCTGATAAATAATAAGAAATAGCCAAAGAATTCTTCAAATGGTGACCCCGGACGTTGACTGAAGGGGGAGCGTTGGTCAACGCGGACTGGATTACGGACCGGACCGTCTCAATAGATATTGCGGTATACATGCCAGATCTACACTCCACGGCTGATGTTTGGATTTTCCCTGGGGCCCCAAAATTGAAATAAGGTAAGACTATTTTGATTCTCTCTTTTTTTAAAGAGATCAAAGTAAGTCTATTGGCATATTTTTCCAAATTTAGTGAAACAAAGGGGAAGATCCTTGCATTGGTTCATTTAGGTCAATTTTGACTGTGGACTGTAGAAGGGAAGTCGTATAAGTATACATTGTTGTGTTTGATTGATAACGTAGTCGTGAATAAGAATAATTGAAAGAGTCACGCCGTCGCGCAGAATACGCTCTAAAAGGGTCTACGGACCCACGTAGGTGATATCTCCCTGCAAACCGGACGCGGTAAGCAAATTAAAACGTTACTGGGGAAACGTGGTCAGACTGGGGAGCTGATAAAACCTTATAGAGGCTAAGCTGATAAGAGCCCAAAAAAATTAGCAGGTTTAGAGGCCTATCGCTATCAGTTACGCGAGACACTGATCTTGAGCGGGGGTAGTGATGAAAATTGGCATAAGAAACTACGTTATAGAGGCTAAGCTGATAAGAGCCCACAAAAATTAGCAGGTTTAGACGCCTATCACAATCAGTTACGCGAGACATTGATCTTGAGCGGGGGTTGTGATGAAATATTGGCATAAGAAACTACGTTTATTGTTGGAATAATTTGTTAATTGTAGAATAAAATGTCGGGAAAAGTACAGTTATTACCAAAGGATTGGATTGGTAAAGCATGGCCACGTCTGGGACAATCAGCGTGGTACAAGAAAGGCAAGTTAGGTGAGTTGATTGAAGTTTGTGAATGTGGATTGAAAGAAGGAGGAGAGGATGTAAACCGAGCTGTGCCACTCGGTAAGTTTACGGCACTTGTGATAGCGCTGGTGGAAGTTACGGTTGGAAATCAACAGGATGTAGAACGTGAATTGTTAAACAAAGGATTGATTACAGAGGAACGGAAGAAAAAGGAGAAAAGGAGAGCAGAGCTGAAAAGGAGATTGAAGTCGTGCCGTCCCTTGGCGGACGTGCTGAGAGTGATGTGGGCAGAGACAACTACTGTGTTTGATCCGCCCAAACAGACAAAGGAAGATGGTCCTCCTCCTCCCCAGGACGGAGCGCCGCCTTAAATGCGTCGAGGTAAGTAGCCGCGGCACCACCTACTGGTGGCGCCCGGTGGATTGTATCCATTGCTGGCCTTGCAAGGTTTTCTGAATGCAGACATACAACCATCAGAGACTATGACACAGGATCTAAACAGATAAACTGCAGAAGTTAGTTCTTAAACAACTCTCATTGTCAAAAGAAGAGAAACAAAAAACTAGCAAAGAAGCGACCTGTTTCAACAAGACACAACAGCAGCCACAGTTTTAGAACATGTAGCACAGCTGTTTAAGCAAGTACAGGACACAAAACAGGAAGTAAGTGAGGGTTTGCAGGCTCAGCAACAGCAGCTTGAGTTATTACAAAAAGATTTGAGACAAGAATATAAGGACAATACGGTCCAAGAATTGACTAAATTAGGTGAACAATTACAAGAGCTGGCGGTGCAAAAGAAAGACCCGGCAGTAGAATCAAAGGTTACAAAATCTAAGGCAGCCACGGTAACTTTGTTCGACACGGATGAGGAAGATGAAGGTGGATGCAATGTTGAGAGTTATGACATACAATCTAAAATAAATGGTCTAAATCGGGAAATTTACAACCTCCAAGCTACTATCACATTTTTGCGAAGAAACATTCCTACAGAGGACAGTGAGAAGGCAAGCTGGCAGACACAAATTGAGGAGGCCGAGAAATCCATGATAGCTTTACGGAAAGAGCTACAACAAAACAAAGATGCATTAGCCAAATTACCTAAATTAAAATCAGCAAGTTTATACCCGGTGACACGACCACACGTACATAATTATCCACTACTAGCAACAGGCCCTGCAGGCGCTGATGGGCAAATCCCTAGGGTTTACAAACCCTTAGGGGGCGCTGATATGGCCTTGATCAAAGAAAAATTACCACCGCTGTCTCAAGGAGGCATGTCATGGTACGTAGCTCTACGAGCTCAGACGGGTCACATGACTCTGGCACTGGGAGATGTGAAGCAACTACTTACTGAATGTTCCTCACATCACGTTACGGAGCAGATTTTGAGGGATATAGCTCTGAATGACACACCTATTGAAGATCCCTTTGAGCCTCATGCAGAGGTGCTATTAGACCATCTCAAACTTAGGTTTCCCTTAACCACGCCCACACCACCAACATTGGCTCCATTTACTCCAGGCACATGTCCAAGTACATACATGGACCAATGCATTAATGCATACATAAATTCTATGCACACACATCCTCTGAGGAACCCACAAACTACATGCTTATTTCTGCAGCAGGTTCTGGCCGCCTTGCCAGCCCAAATTCAAATAGCATTAAAAGCTGTGCCCGGTTTAGTGGCTGACAGCACTCAATTTTTGACGCATTTTAGACACCATGCTGATATATACAATCAACAACAAAAAGAGGCTCAAGACAAAACTACACAGTTACAGCAGGAGTTACTTAGACTGCAAATTTCTGAAGCCAGGCAGCAAGCTACTGCTAAAAAGAAAGACCAGGTCAAAATGCAGTTGGTGGCTACAACACCAGCACCTACTGACACCCCCATCATCACACCTGCACCTGTCCAAGCACCCGTAAGCGTCTTATACGTGACACCACCACACCCTTATCAGGGAAACGGACAAAATAGACAGGGCAGAGGAAGAGGGAATTTTAGAAGCCAAAGTAGAGGTAGGGGAGCAGGAATGAGCTTTGGTGGACAACAGCAGCGTGGAGACGTCTGTTATAATTGTGGCCGCTCTGGACATTTTAGCCGTGATTGTAGAGCACGCCCCGGGGACTGGACCAGATTCCCCGCAGGACCGCAGGGACCCCAGGATCGCGCTCCTTGGACACAGCAGGGTCCCTCCAATCCGCCACCATGGGTGCAACAAGGCCAGTATTATGGTGGGACGGGAGAAAATGAAGGATACTAGGGGGGCCCAATGAGTCTTGTCGCCACCCCGGAACCATTTGTCACTGTAGAGGTGGGTGGCGAAAAAACAATGATGTTGGTGGATACAGGAGCTACACATTCTACTGTTAAAACTATACATCATTCACAGCTCAGTAACAAGAGCATCCATCTCTCAGGACTCATGGGACAATCAACACCTCTACGAATCACCAAACCATTGACTTTTTCGATTGCTGGCCAAAACTTCATTATGCCTGTCATATATTCGCCACAAACACCTGTCAGTTTGATGGGCAGAGACATTCTACAGACGACTGGAGCTGATATTCTCTGTACTCCTGGTGGGCTTACAGTCACCTGGCCGAATGGACAATCAGCTACCTGCTCTGGACAAGCACGTCATCGTGTTTTCCTCACTCAATCTTCAACACCACAAATGGCAAAAATATATTGGGGCCTGTTACAGCCACAAACAACTGAAGAGGAGGGACTGTACTCCTCTATGCTGCTGTGGAAGCCATGGTTCTCCACCTGCTACCCATTTACAACTCCAACTGACCCATATCATGTCACATTGTTTTATGACAGACAGGATGACGAGGTTTATGAAGAAATTTTTAACACCCAGCTTAAAGGTAGAGAATTTCTAATAACTACTAGCTGTCTCTACATTCACAAAACTGGGGTTGTAGCCTCTGTAAAACTGCCTGACGAGCTGCACAGCTCTATTACAAACGTGACACACAAACAGACCCACATTGTTCTCTTTTCCTGGGGCCTGGCTTTGAAGCCCGTGAATTAGGTCCCCTCACTTGGAGGCTTAATCGTGTTGTTGATTGGAAACCAACATCTATTCCAAATTTGTTCCACAGTACTTCGGCTGAGGCCTACATGATTCCATTATCAAATGTAATTGACACTCTGTTAATGGATGAGGAGACTTTGGACCGGTCACATGGCCGCGAGCTTACTGATCATGAATCTGCCGCAGAAATGTTGTCCAAATTTCCAAAAGAACTATGGGCTGTTAGCGGTTCTGATATTGGCCGCTGTCTTTCTGTAGAACCTGTGGTTCTCAATGTCCAACCAGGCAGTAAAGTTTATGTCCCTCAAAGAAAATATAGTAACAGACAGCAGTTTGAGGGAGTAGATCAGGCGCTTAGAGACTTATGGGAAGCAGGGGTTCTTGAAATTTCAAATTCAACCTGGAACACTCCCCTGAACCCAGTCCCAAAACCAGATGGCACTTTTAGGCCGGCACATGATCTACGTAAAGTGAATGATGTCACTATAACTCCGCTTTTGCCAGTGCCAGACCCACACAAAGTCCTGTCCATTCTGACTCCTGACATGAAATACTTCTCGGTGATAGATTTAAAAACACGCCGCTTTATTCTATTCCATTGGCAGAAGAAAGCAGATATCAATTTGCTTTCACCCATTGTGGTGTCAAACTGCAGTACACAGTACTCCCTCAAGGGCACCGGAATAGCCCTGGCATCTTTAATGATTGTTTAAAACGTTGTCTTGCAGACACCATAGTACCTGAAGGGAACGTAGTCATTCAATACGTTGACGACATTTTGATTGCATCCACCTCATCCACCGAGTGTTTGACTGCCACGTCTAATGTTCTTTCCCAACTTTTGCGCCATGGCTTTAAAGTGTCCAAATCTAAATTGCAGTGTTGCAGGCCTCAGGTAACCTTCCTAGGTAAGGTCATCTGCTCTGGTAGTATTCAACCCTCGCCCTCACAAAAACAGGCTATTCTATCAGCACCAAGACCAGACATAGTACAAGGCCTCCTTTCATTTCTGGGCCTTGCCAACTACTCCCGAGGTCATGTTCCTGATTTTACAGGTAAAACCGCCCCTTTGAGGGCCATTATTAAGTCGGCTGGTGTGCGCGAGCTCAACGCGCCCTTGGAGTGGACTCAGAGGCGGACTTAGCTTTTACTACATTAAAACAAAGCTTGGCTTCTTGTGCTAATTTGGCGGTACTAGACTATTCAAAACCATTTCACTTGGACACAACATTGACAGAAACCTCAGGGTACGCCACTTTGTGGCAAAAAGACAGCGATGGTGCACGTAGGATTTTATTGTATGTTTCTACACTTTTGGATCCAGTTGCTAAAAAGTCTGCATCTTGTGCCTTGTACGCTGACACATTAGCCAAGCTTTTGGCTAAATGTGCCCACCTTGTTATGGGACATTCGTTGACGGTTTATACTCAACATTCTGTTGTGGCATATGTACAGTCTAAACTTTTTGCTCTTACACCTCAGAGACAACAGAGGCTATCACCTATTTTGACGGCTCCAAATCTTATGTATGCCCCGGTGGACTTGGCCAATGCCTCAACTGGGTTGGCTACAAAAGGCACACCTCACAACTGTGAAGTCCATTCTAAGGCTGAACTTTCTTTACGACCTGATTTATTTCGCACACCCATTCAGTCTTCTTTGTTGCTTTTTACAGATGGACATTGTCACCGTCATTCTGACGGCTCCTTGCGTGCTGCTGCGGCAGTTGTCCAGTTTATTGACTCAAACACTATTCCTACAGTGGCCTCTTGGGGCCCTGAAACTGGTTTCTCAGCTCAATATGCTGAACTCATGGCTGTTTTATTGGCCCTACAATATGCTGGTGATCTTGCATGCACTATCTTTACAGACTCCCAGTATGTCCATGGAGGGCTCCATAGAGACCTTCCTGTTTGGCGCCGGGAGGTTTTCTACCAGCACAGGGCACGCCCAGTGCTCATAAAGATTGGTGGGAGTTAGTCTCATCCCATCTGATGCAACCATGTCGACGTGCAGTAGTGAAGGTTCCAGGCCATTGTAAAAAGGGATCTATGACATCTTTGGGCAATGCTGCCGCTGATGTTGCAGCTAAGACTGGTTGTGGCTATTTTGGTTCTATATATGTTTCTATGGGTTCTTCTGTCCCGAGTATGACTTTGTTACTGGCTGTCCAATCCTTGGCGCAGCCTGGGGAACTTGACTTTTGGCGCTTTATGTGGGCCTCTTTTAACCCTGATTCGGTCGTTACTCTGAAAGCACCCTATGGTGCCTAGCACACTTTTTGTTTTGTGTGACATGCCCAAACCAGCCCCAGCCCCACTTTCTACCTCTGAAATTCAGCTCAGACACGCCAGTGAAAACCCTAGTTTTTGGGAAAATGTTTTGGACGCTGATGCATATGAAGACGGCGTCTTCCGTGGGTCCTACTGGCCTTCCTTATTTGTCTCCTAACATGATTTTTGATGTTCTTTCCTCACTACATGGTAAATCCCATGTTTGTGCCTTTGAAATGCAACGCCAACTTAAAGGTTTGTATTACCATCCTAAACCTGCTGCTCTCTGTGGAGCATTCACACGCACATGCGTATCATGCTCAATGTTCAACCCTATCCACACGTTAAGAACATGGGTAAGTTACGTTCGGGTCAGTATCCCGGTCAAGTTATACATTTGGACTTCACTGACATGTTAACACCCTGTAAAGGGAAGCGTTTTCTTCTTTCCATCATTGATACATTCTCAGGATGGGCTCAGTTTTATCCTTGTAAGGCTGAAACCTCTTCTGTGGTGGTTCAGTCACTGGTTACTGATTGGATTCCTAACCATGGCGTCCCTAGTGAAGCTCACACAGACAATGGTAAGCACTTTACCTCCCGAGAAGTAGCTGAGGTATGTTATCTTTTGGGCATCTCAAAACCTTTTCTGCAGTCTACCACCCTATGGGTAACTCCATGGTTGAACGTTGTCACAGAACTTTAAAGACTATTCTCGCAAAAATGTGTCATGACACTAAATCACAAAATTGGTTGGTTCATTTGCCCGCGGCAACAATGGCTATGCATTCAATGGTCAACAAACGTACAGGGTTTTCTCCTTATGAATTGACTCATGGCCGTTGTATGCCTTCACCTAATAAAGCACTAGACCCAGCTTTGCCTGAGGTCCTTCAATTTTTTCAGTATAAACCTTACTTTGAAGCTCTGAAATCTCTTGTTACATCACAAACTGTTGATTCAACTCCCACTTTGGTGTATGATCACACTGTTAATCTTCCTTCTCAGGTCTACATAAAGCAGGCTGTTCGTCCATCTTGGTCCTCCCCTCGTTACATTGGACCTTTCGAAGTGACGCACCGCACCTCCCATGCTTTCAAAGTACACGGAAAACCTCATTGGTACCACCACTCCTTTGCCAAACCATACTATGGAAGTGGGCCCGGAGGTCCCACTGAAGGGGGTGGGGATACCCAAAATACCCAAAATACTAAAGACAAAACAGACCAAACCTCAAAATAGATCTATATCCGTCCCTCTCACTTTTCGCAGATGGTTTACATTTTCCAGGCTTTCTCCAAGACTTTTTCATCAATGCCCAGTGTGGCTGTGTGTCCTGATAATGCTACTACTCATTGGAATAGTGATATGTTTGACTCTAGCTGGATCTGGTTTAAATGAACGCAAACTAATGCATTGTAACAATGGAAAAAACATTAAATCTTTACGAGCAAAAGTAGCGGACATACAGACCCCTGGTTGGATTGATGACTGGACAATCAAATGTATAAATGATAATAATACTGATGTTGTAAAAAATGTGACTTTGTTTATGATTGCAGAAGGAAATGGTTCCAGGAGAAGGCGCTCACTAATCGAATCGCATTCACATCTACAAAATAAATGGTTAAAGGTAGCTCATTATACAGCAAAAAAAGTCAATGTAACTTCACCTTGTTGGGTTTGCTCCTTTAAGCCACATCATGCAGATGAATCTCCCACCTCGGTGGCAGTGCCAGCTGGATTACAAGAATCACTTTGTATATTATACTTAGGAAGAATTATGGCCCGTAATTCTAGTTCTCACTTACCTGAGTGTAGCCAATGGATGCATGCAGCTAATTTAACAGTGTGGAGAAACCCAGTAAATTGGACTAGACAAACTAATAGCACAGTGGGGAGAGGGCCTCCACTTTTATAGACAACCATTACCTGCCCAAGTCTGTTATACTCGTGAGCTGTAGTGGTACCAGATCTTTAGGTAAATCATCCTGTAAGTATGAAATAGGTCCTAACTCTTGGCCCCGAGACTCACAAAACTGGTGGCAAGACGTTACATAAGATCCTAAATCTGGCAAAGAGCTCTACTGTGATTCTCACGCCTCCAGGAAAGCGAGGGCGCACCTACTCCTGTGGGTACGCTTTGGACATGTGGCATTAATTCTTATTTAGTATTACCTACAAATTGGTGCGCGGCACATGTACATTAGCCAGATTGGCACCTTCTTCCTTAGTTATTTCAGATGATTTAATGCAAGAGATGGTTAAAAAGAATGGCCACCATAACCCCCACAAGTATGTAAGAGTTAAACGAGTCTTGAAAGTAGGAAATAAAACTTTAGGCCAAGCATACATACCAGCTATTGGAGAAGGTCGTGACCCCTTAATTTCTGACTTCAGAGGTTGGTTGGGTACCTTGATCCCACGAGTAGGTACAGCAACCAACGCCCACAAAATTAATATGTTATATTGGGCAATTGAAGATTTAGCCGAAATTGTAGATGACACATTGAAACAATTGGAGGATGGCTCTGAATTAAAGGCAGTAGCCTCAGTAGCCATGCAAAACCGTGTGGCCTTAGATGGTCTTTATGCTGAGCGAGGAGGTATGTGTGTGCAGCTGTAGGCATAGATCATTGTTGTACTTACATTCCAGATGAAACCGGCAATTGGACACACATTAGAGAAAAGGTGAAAGGTCTTAGGAATTATTTAGAGTCCCAGGCATCTCCAAACAATGGGTTTGGAGATTGGCTATTCTCCGGCTCCTGGAGTCACATCCTTCAAAGATTTGTTGTTATGTTTTTGATTTTCTTTGTTATACTTGGTATTGTTTGTTGTTGTGTTATTCCCATTGTTAGAGGTATGTTGTCTAGGGCTCTAGGCAGCACCACCACAGGAGGCATCTTTTACTCTCGAAACATCCACTCCACGGGAGTAAGGCCCTCCTGAAGGGGGTGACAGAGATGATGTGGAAGTGTCTGAGAAGACAGGTTTGGCCCCAGACTGGCAGGATCCTGAGGACAACTGTGATGGAGAATGTGGTATTGATTTTATTAATGAATAATTGTTTTGGAAGTGTTTTTGTGTTTTATCGTTGCAGATTTCGAGGTTGTGTGTACATGGGATTGAAATGTGAAGGTTTAAAGCTACATGATGTTCTGAGAAAAATGTTCTGTGCATCCATGTCATATGTAAGGACTATGTCGACCATGTACACTTGAAGGTTTGATTTTGAGGTCTTTGGAGACCTCAGAAGGGGGAATTGAAGGGTTTTATATTTTTATACTTTTATATTTGAAGACTTTTTTATATTTTATAATTATAAAATAATGGTTTTATAGTTTTATTTATGTAAGATGAATTGCAGAAGTTTTGTTTGTTGTACAACATGTCAGTTATTGAGTTTCAGGTAACATCCAAACTAAGTTGTGAAGTCTTCATTTTGTGGCAAAGCCTAAATCGCAGGAATGTGTAAGATAAACAAAACGGCCTCTCCCTGCGCACACACCATATAAGGAGAACTTTACGTTAAACCCCCATCAGAAGACTTCAAGAAGGATGACATCGCTTTCGCCTTGCATATTCATGTATTATTCATGTGCGATGTGTTAAATACGGACAAGACTGGGCTAGTGGTTACGCTCTGGGGAGATAGCGGCGAGAGTAACCATTAGCCCCAGGCGTCCGAGCTCTGTATAGATGATTTTGTATTAGGAAATAAATCTTTTGATTGTAACTCGTCGAATCCTGGCCATCATTATACTGGCATGTGTTATTAGTTATATAGTGTAGTAATTGTTGACTGCTAAACGCCCACTCTTACAGCAAACGAACACGCTGGATTTGGCTGATAAATAATAAGAAATAGCCAAAGAATTCTTCAAGGTGTGCAAAAGTTAAAGTATTTACAATAGAAAGAAAGCGAAAAAAAGTTGGAAAAAGACGGAGCGTGTTGCAACCAGCAGCCGGCTCTCACCAGCGCCGGAAAAAATAGTCCGGCGCTGGTAGTTTGGAAGTTTGGAAGACACGCTTTAAAAGCAAGAAGCCAAGCAAT